>JANZLX010000002.1:9021415-9048971 GCA_025531955.1 Erythroxylum orinocense | reverse complement strand
GGTATCGTCCCACAGTACACTATGCCAGGTTCGCCTAGCATGAATGGTGTTGCTGAAAGACGAAACAGAACGCTTAAAGATATGGTGAGGAGTATGATTAGTCATTCTACCTTGCCAGAATCACTCTGGGGAGAAGCACTAAAGACCGCAACATATATACTCAATAGAGTTCCAACTAAAGCAACTGATAAGACCCCTTATGAACTTTAGACGAGCAAAAAGCCTAGTTTAAAACACATGCACATTTGGGCATGTCCAACTGAGGCAAGGCTTTATAGGCCAAATGAAAAGAAACTGGACTCAAGGACTATCAGTTGTTACTTTATTGGATATTCTGAAAGATCCATGGGTTACAAGTTTTATGATCCTACTACTAAGGCAATTTTGAGACAGAAAATACCCGATTTTTTAAGAATGATGAGTTTGCGGGGGGAGAAAGGATTAAGAACTTTGTTTTTTAAGAGGAACACGTTGAAATTCCTCTAATTGTTATTTACAATGATCAGGGTCAGGTTTCCATTCCTGACGTTGTTCAAGAAGCAATTCTAAATTAAGAAAACGTCACAGAAACTCCTCCCCAAGTTAAACAAATTATTTTAGAAGAACAAACTCTACAACCTCAAGAACTTATGCCATTAAGGAGATCCATTAGAGATAGGAGAAGTGCAATTCCAGATGATTATGTTGTATTTCTTCAATAACATGAAGTTGAGAATGGTATGGTGGAAGATGATCCAACCAACTTCCATCAAGTCATGGAAAGTTATAACTCTTAAAAGTGGAGTGATGCTATGAATGAAGAGATAAAGTCCATAAAGGACAATGATGTTTAGGACCTTGTACCATTGCCTAAAGATACGAAACCTATTGGTTGCAAATGGATATTTAAGATCAAGAAGGATTCGAAAGGCAATGTAGAAAGGTACAAAGCTCGTCTTGTTGGAAAGGGCTTTACACAGAAAGAAGGCATTGATTATAAATAGACTTTCTCTCCGATTTCTTTGAAAGACTCTTTTAGGATAATAATGGCATTAGTAACACATTTTGATCTTGAGTTATATCAGATGGATGTTAAGACAACGTTTCTCAATGATGACATTGATGAGACAATTTATATGGTACAGCAAAAAAACTTTATGTCTGGAGATGCAAAGAAAACGGTTTGCAAACTAAAGAAATCCATCTATGGACTTAAGCAAGCATCTCGTCAATGGTATTACAAATTTCACCAAGTTGTCATCTCGTTCGGTTTTGAGATGAACTTGGCTGATGATTGTATATACCATAAGTTCAGTGGGAGTAAGTACATTTTTTTGGTTTTATATGTCGATGACATATTACTTGCCACTAATGATATAGGCTTATTGCACGAAGATCTTAGTGAAGCCTCTTTTGTTTTAGGGATTCAAATGCATCGGGAACGCTCTCGAGGTATTCTTGGATTGTCACATAAAGAGCTATATCGAAAAGATACTTAAAAGGTTTGGCATGCAGGATTGTAAACTAGGTGATACCCCTGTGTCTAAGGGAGATAAGTTCAGTTTAAGTCAATGCCCCAAAAATGAATTTAAAGCTAAGGAAATGTAGAAGATTCCTTACGCTTCGGCTGTAGGAAGTCTAATGTATGTTCAGGTTTGTACGCGTCTGAATATTGCATACATTATTGGAATGCTAGAGAGATATTTAAGTAACTCGGGATTAGATCACTTGAAAGCAGCCAAACGGGTCATGCAGTACTTGCAGAGAACAAAAGATTATATGCTCACATACAAAAAATTAGATAAGCTGGAGTCTGGAGATAATTGGTTATTCTGAATTCCGATTTTACTGGATGCCAAGATAGTAGGAGATCCACTTCGGGCTATATATACATGCTTGCTGGGTTGTGCATTGTGGACTCTATTGAAAAACCACTTAAGTTATTTTGTGACAATAACTTTGCAGTGCTATATTTCAATAACAATAGGAGCTCGACAAAGTCGAAGCACATTGACATCAAGTTCCTAATTGTAAAAAGAGAGTTTAGAGTTGACAATTGTTTATACAACACATTGGATCAAACTCCATGCTTATGGATTCGCTTACTAAAGGAATGCCGCCCAAGGTCTTTCATGAGCACACTGCTCGTATGGGTGTTGCATATTTTTAGGATATATAGTTTTAGTGGGAGTTTGTATTATAAATGCTTTTCGAATTAGATATTTTTTCATTGTCATTTTGGATACAACTTTTTTTTTGGTTAAATTGTGTGAGGTTATTTTTAACCTTAAGATATTTGGTTTATTTTGTTTCTAAACTTATTTAAAATTGATCTCACTAAAGCATAAGGTTGAACCAGTTGAAAATAAGTATGCTAAGATCACACTGCTTACAAGTTCCATGCTACACATCCATGCTTGATCCATGTCATTCGGTTATATCAGTATATGTAACCATTTATGGGTCTAGTTACATTAATTGTAACAAAAGACACTTGAACCTATGTTGGTATGATTAATGGACCGGATTGTCTAGGGATGCATACAGTAATGATAACAAAATTTTGAGTACTCACAAGATTAATACACAATTTTAAGGTAACACATATAGCCTGAGTGGGAAATTGTAAGGATTTTTAATCAAACACATGGACTTATATGTGTATAATTGTATATAAAGGCTATCATATAAAGTTGAACCTAATTAATTAAAGTGATCTAATATGTTTATGGAATTTAGAGCTTCATACATCTATTTTAAGTGTAGGCTTCATATGTGTAGAGGTTTGGTTTATAATATCTAGTTTTATGATAGTCAAACTAAAAATTAGACAAATTAGATTAGGGTTTTACTCTAATATAAGTAGTTATGGTCTGCAAATTAAACGTACGCATAATTCTTTTCTAACATCCCATCATCAGATAGAAAACAGAGAGTTAGGAAAAACTCTGGAAAAAGGCTACATTCTAATTTGGAAGATAAACCGCAAGATTCCAGTGCAAAAAATTTCACAATAAATTCAGGTATACTATCACTTTTATTTGATTCCTGATGATTTGATATGAACGAATCCTATTTTATTTTAGAGGGATTAAAATCCAACATGTTCTTCATTCATCATTGTTTTTGACGATGTCATTTTGGGACAGAAATAAAGATTAGAATAGGTTAAGTAATACACAAGATCTTATGCTAATCAATCATTCTATTTCTTATTT
This sequence comes from Erythroxylum orinocense, assembly GCA_025531955.1. Classification (NCBI taxonomy): domain Eukaryota; kingdom Viridiplantae; phylum Streptophyta; class Magnoliopsida; order Malpighiales; family Erythroxylaceae; genus Erythroxylum; species Erythroxylum orinocense. Next base: position 9,045,774 of record JANZLX010000002.1, on the reverse strand, counting down.
TTCGGATTGGTCAAAGTGGACAAGAGAATATGGATAAAGAATAATACGAATTGGAAAACAGAACAATAGAAGCATCACATTTTTGTTCTTCAATATTCCTACTAGTTGTATTAGTATTTTTATGAATTCTTGCAGCAGAAACTCTTTATGTCAATAACCGGAAAATACTAAAGAAGTCATGAAAGATGGAAAAAGAAGACATTAGAAAAGAAAATGTGAAAGATTTAACACAATAAAAGAATTGTATTTCGCCAATAAAATTCTTAACAAGATGAAAGACATTTGGCAACCCACAGGCTGATTCAAAACGATTATCCCTCCATGCTATATTCCCCAACTTTGCCATATATTGCTATAGTGTAACAAACCAAAACATTGTTTTACAATATGTGAGAATGCATTTCTACCCTGTAACTTTGGACTATCACTCAGTACCATAAAATGAAACCACTAATGCAATGATTCAATGAATGAAATAATAAGCCTAAATGACACAACAAACTAGCAAGATTTGAAAAAAATTACCAAAAACTGTGATGTAAAGAAAAAGGATTTCTATACAACACCAAGCTTAAGAACCACAGGCAGAGCAGCACCACTTTCCAAGTAGGGTAAAAAATAGGTCCACGGGGTTCCGATTTTCATCTTCAACCGGAGACACGTTGGGTAAGGGTAATTCAGCAGGCAAATGCCGATGAAATGCGTCAACTGCAGCACCAACTCCATCTTCATTTTCTATCAGTCTTGCCAATTCCATTGCTCGTGATTTAACCTGACGCAATACAAACTTCAGAAGAAAAATATTGCACTTGCGCTTTAACGCAACTGACAAGATCTCACTTTATGTGTTCTACGTACTGCAATCACCTCCAGCACGTCAATAATACAGTTATGGAATAAATCAAATAATATTAACAATGTTTTAATTGGACTACTAAATAAGAAAGAACTGAGGACCTAAACTTTGCAGTTATGGTGGGCATTTTTCTGCCCTTGAAAGCATGATTTGTTCTGTCTTGCAAGGACACATCTTATAGTACTTTGAAGAACATATAGGAAGTGTCAGTTCTAGTTCCCCAGTCTCGAGAGGGAGTCAGTTGTGTACAAGAGGACCCCTAGCAAATTTCTCAGCAAACTATTTACCACCTACTATGTTGTCCTTAAAATTACAGTTTTTTAAGTCGATGAATCCAAAAATTACACATATAAAATTACCTCCGGCTGCAGCATGAATGTTATTGCATTTGCCAGGTTCTCAACACTGAGTTGAGATACTGGTATCGGCATCGGTCCTAGTGCCTTTTCATGTATCCTGTCCCCCCAGAAGAACTGATCCCCAAAGAATGGCACGATGGTTGTTGGGCACTGTGATAAATGAATTCGACAGTAATCTGGGTTAAATTGCAAAATCTAAAAACAAAATTTACGAGGAAATATCTCAAGATATTACCAACAGTTGAACCAAAACATAAATAAGTTTTCCAATGTAACATCTTCTGAGCATTCCCCATAGAAATTTATAACAATTATTATCTAAAGTTTGATGTATTGAATATTCAAATGCAATTGTAGTCAATAGAAATACGCAAAACAATGAAAAGATTTGATTACCCCAGCTTTTAGTCCCGTTGCTGTAGTTCCAGCACCACCATGATGGACCTGCATGTGTTTTAACAAGGCAATTTCCAATTCGTGGTCACTGAATTGTTTTATAAACACGACACTAGGGCTCTGGCAGAATGCATAAACAGGGACAAACAATAAGAACAGCAACAAAACACACCACTGCAGCACATTGCGGAAACAGCCAATCATGCGGGCAATCCTTCAAAAGGAAGATATTGTCAGAAGCTTCTGTAACTGCAACAATCAAAAGAGTTCATTCAACAAGTTGTGCAGACTTTTCCTGGTCTCATTCGGAATCATGACATGATGGAGCTTCGTAGCAATAGTTATTAAACAATATTAATTATAATACAGCAACATCCAGTAATCTTTTCTCCAAAACTGAATTAAGCAATTATTTCACTATCGAACTGAAAATTAGCATTCTGCTTTCAAAATGTATTGTCCTTTTATGATAGTTCAAAATGAGACTCAGGAATTTCAAAAAGAAGACCGATCTTAAACCTAAAATCATTTTTAGCTTATGCATCTAGAATATCACACGTCAATAACTTGTGTCAAGCAAATTGATCAAGAAACTGACGCCTCCTTAATCCAATCTCAGGGGCCATAAACAAATCCTGTCCCAAAGACATAGATAAGGAAATAGCATGCCCTATATACATGGATTTGGGAATGTAAATAAAGCATATCTCCTTTAAAGCCCCTACTTCAACTTTCATATTGGGCTTTTAACAGTTTAGCAGGGTGTCTCCAACAACAATAAATAAATAAAAAAAGAAAAAGTAGAGAAAAAGGGGGGAAGTGAAAAAACAGAATTGACCGGTTGAAATTAACCAATGGATAAGATCCATTAACAATTAGTACCCACGGACTTAATAAATGAAATTTTACAGTTGAAAGAAATATACTCACTATTGCCTAGATCACCCCATCCTCGGTCAATTATTCCTCTTTGTCCAGTATCTTTCAGTGCTTCCAATATTATGCTCGTAGTTTTCTCAGGATCTTCAAGAGGCTTCAGAATCAATAAATAAATAGTTTCAATCATAGCCTCCACAGAAGTTAATTATCCAAAAACATTATACCTGCCAACTTTAGTAATCATACAATAGAGTGGTGACCTAAGTGGCGAAATAAAAGGGAATAAATAAGCCATAACAGGGAAAATCCACTTAGGTTTGACTAATAGCAGTTTACCATCAGGCTACTAGCTCATGGAACGTACAGTATTCAAGGTCACCTTACACTGGTTTAGTTGAAAAAAAAAAAATCTACATTTAGGCCTACTAACATAGGAGAAGAAAGAGATGGGAAAAATCATCAAACGAAATTGGCAACTTCAGAAGGAAGTGAGTAAAAGGTACAAATATTACTGCAAGAGTAGAGAAATGACCATACCATGCTACCAAATCCAACATATATAGGTGGTGTTCCTTTCTGAATCCACTGCGTGAATTCTTCCTTAGGTTGGTAATTTGAACCACTGTTCAAGAAGCAATAACCAACAACGTCAACCAAAGGACCCCAATCTGCAGATACTTTGTCAAATTAGCCACTAATGTGAATGCCAAAAAAGTTAGCAATCAGTGTCGGCAATAACATGAAAGAGGCTTAAGAATGAGATTCCAATTGCTTTGAAACAGAGTTTAGATTCAGAAAGAGATTCAACTGCCCAGTTGAGATTAGATGTCATCAGATGCTGGACACATGAAGCAGATGCCAATCATTCCATATACATCTCTAAAACTAACATGAATTAGCCTATAACAATGATTATTTCAAGACTTTCTAAGCAGGTGATATCTGTATAGCTAAGTGTTTCACCTACTGAAACCTTTAATAAGTCGAATGATGTGTCATCTCAAATGAATCTAAATAATCCACCTACTTATCCATTGAAATACCTAATCATCATTATGTCCTGGTTCAGTTGCTAAAACTATAAACTGTTTCTGTTCAAAATTTGCCACTAAATATGAATTAATCATCTAACAATTACATCTGTAGTCTTAGATTTTATCAAGACCATCAAGCCTTTCTTTCCAATGGCGGAAGACACGGAACCAAAAAGCATATCAATAAGTGATAAAGATTACAAAACCGGGGAAAAAAAAAGCAACATAGACCCTGGAAGTAAAGGGTGAAACCACCAAGTTCTCCATTAGGTCACTGATTTTTGTTTGAAGAAACAGAAGTACTTAGGCTACTGATTTTTGTTTGAAGAAACAGAAGCACTATCATCTCGACAATCCATCTCCTATGCCAAAGAAACAGACAACCAAGATAGGACTAAAGATACATCAATCCTGTACAGTTTCTGCAACATTTGTAAGCATGGGCTTAGCAAGAATCTATATTAAAGAAGATAATAACAGCTACTGCCATGCTTGGACAAAAAGAACTACAGAAGATTATCTTCAATATAGCAGGAAAAAAAAAAAGGAATAAGTAAAAGATAAATACATCCTTACCACTGGGCTTCGGCACAAGATGTTGACTCCACATATATCCTGTTGGCAAATGCGAGATGGATCCATGGTACATACTGAAGTATGCAATAGGGGGAAGCTTTAACTTTCTTTTCCTGAAGTCATTTATATGTCCTCTGATTCCCCACCATATCAGTAAATCCACAACAATATAAGAAAGCTGAATCCAGCAGATGGAAAAATGGAGGGTAACATAAGTTTACAGGTCACTGACATAGGAACATAAATTAAAGAAGTTATTGAATCAAGCAAGAGCATACCCAATAAGCAGCACTCTGAGGTACACGGGCAAAAGGATGAGGGAATTCATATGTTGGCCTGCCTATCAACAATAGGAGTAAGAATGGTGTATCTCAAGGAAATTTTATGAAATAAAGCACGTCTAGACTTTATAATCAATCTCTTCCTCACCTGTGTTAATATGAATTATCCTTGAAATTTTGAACAACTGATCTATACCAGAATAAATTTAAAACTAAAAAGATACTGGGCTTTTGCCATCTAGTTTAGACAATGCTCAGAAGTCAGAAATCATGATTTTTAATTTCCATCAGATTTTATGCACAAAGGATTCAATTACTAAAAGTTTTGAGTAATGATCCTATTGTTTCAAGTAATGCCCGTAATGATATTCTCATACATGGAAAATTACTATTAAAACTCACGTCCAAGGCATTGTGAAGAACATATGAATTGGTACACCAAGAGCTTCAGCAACATGCAGATGTCCTGCAACAAAAATTGCCATTCAGAATATCTTGTATGACACTTTAGCATATAATATCGATGAATACAAAATTAACTTCTAGAACATCTGAATTCAAGACAACATATAGAATGTTACTGAGAAGAGTTGAGGGTCCACAAGTGAAGCAGATTAGTACCCAAACCCATAATAAAAGTTTTCCATCCCTGCCTTTAGTTTCATCCTTCACATATTGACACGAATTAAACCAGTCATGCAGCCATATTATTCAAGTGATCCTTACATAATCTAAAATCAAGCAACACATGAATCAAATTTAGAAAAACACTGTTCCTTTCTGTTTACTACCATGTGGCTGCACTGCTAAGTTAAATAAGGCTTAAACCCAAACAGATGTCTTAAATAGAATACATGAATTATTTCAAACATATGCGAAAGCTCAGTGAGAATAACAATAGACTGCTGTTATTAATGAGAAGATTCCTTAAGCTTAAGTCCCAACCAAAACATCCTTCTTTAAGAAAGAAGCAATACAACCAACCAAGGAGAAACTGGCACATCTAAACTTAATTAACTCACCATAAGCAGGAGGGTTTGCAATGATTGCCTGCGCTCTAAAAGGTATACCAGTTTCCATATCTGGTTCCATGCATGCTGGGAGTAGGGATTCTATTATGGCTTTCAGCTGCTTCCTCTGGATGGAAATTTCTCCTGGCGCAGATGGTATGAGACCTTTATTCCTGGCCATATCTAGAACGGAAACCAACAATATGAGTTACATAATATTGAATTTCAGTATGAAGTATGTGGTGTTGGACATAGGAAGGAACAACGTCAAATTTTTGTGCCATTTTAATTTGGGCATTATACTGTTAAGATAAGCTCTGGAATCATTCACACTCCAAACATAAAAACATTAACATGTTGGCCCCAGGCAAGCCATTTATAGCTTTTATAGATTTATGTTACAGGTCTTACGGGAGAACCAACTCCAAAAGCTAGCTTGAAGGGTAGGAGAGCCCATAAGCTTATAAACTTCACATCAGTCTCTTTTATTATCAATCTGGGACAATTAGATCGTAACATCCCATCACGCTTCGCAGCCCAGACACCAGAGAGCTAGCTGTGCACTAGACTTTTTCTAGCCCCTGAGCGAACGCTGCAATGCCAGCGTCACCACATGTAGGCATGGCACGAGGACTTGGAGTGGTGTTAGCTCTGGTACCAATTGTTACAGGTATTATGGAAGAACCAACCCCAAAAGCTAGCCTGAAGGGTGGGAGAGCCCATACGCCTATAAACCTCACATCATTTTCTTTTATTACCAATGTGGGGACAATTAGACCATAACAATTTACCATAGTGATACATGTCAATTGGACAACTGCATTTTGCCACCAGCTCGATACAGTTGCATGGCAGAAGGAAAGTCCACCAACAGAGTTGACATCATAAAAAATTTGAATGCATTAAAGAAAGAATAATGTAATACAGAGATTCAGGGCCTCTTACATTCTGCCAAAACTCTAGGATCACCGCCCAGGGGATAAAACTCTACACCAGCCGACCTCACAAAACCATCAAAATTTGCATGAGTTGCCAGCCTAACCCGGTGGCCAAACTCCTGCAAGAAAGAATTGCATCAATTAATACTGAGAGTCATCAAAGCATACAGGAAATCATTATTCAGGTCTACTGAACAACAGATTAAACAAGGAATACATATACATGATCCTGGCAGCAGAAATGCTACATCCAGGATAATGCAGTAATTTATGTTTGTAAACGCAATTCCATGGCATAGACCAAGACCACCAGGTTCTTAAAACAAGGAGGTACTTGAAGTCAAGCATAATCAAGGCATAGAATATTTAGAATGAGATGAAATTCAACATGAAAATAAAACTGAATTATCAAAAACAATGCCCCACAGGAATCAACAGATTGTTAGAACCTGCCTGAAGTCTTTTTGCCATAGCTAGAAAGGGCTGAACATCTCCTCTTGTTCCAACAACAAGTATGGCAATATTCAATATTGGGATTGACTTTTTAGACTCGGAAGAGTTGTCACCAACATAAAAAGATGCATCTTCATCAGGGCGAAGCTCTAGTAACTCTGAAGCAACAGAATCATTTTTATCTATATCAACCTCCACGGTTCCATCATTTTGGATCCTAACTAACTCCACAATCAGCTTTTTCTGAAAAGAAAAGAAATAATCATGCTCAATACAAAAAAAAAAAAGAAAGATTGAAGCTGCATATTGCAAGTTCTTCAACAATGGCCTTCAAATGATGACAACTCATTTCACATAATTATTTACATTTGTCTAGGTGAGACAGTACAAATCTGGTGTGACTACATTCTATACCACTTTGCTCTTAGTTAACAGAACACGGAAATGAAACAGCAGAAAACTACTGCCTCAATGTGAAATGTAGCAAGCAGCAAATTTTGAGTCAATAAATAAGTTCATCGACAGCAAGCACTAGTAATACCTCGAATGTAGTCCAAAAGCCAAAGATAATAATAGGCATGTGTAAAGAATCTTGCAGATCCATGCATTAGAAACCCTAATTACCTTGTCATGCTCTGACAGTCTATCCAGTTTTAGGTCATGCCTTGAAGTCCTTTTCTCTGATATTGATCTCCAGAACGTAATGTTATAATAGCCACTATTTAGCAAATTTCTGCGAGTGTCCACAGGTGCTGTGATGCAGTGATCCAAGCCTTCAAAAGCAAACGTTTTTACATTAGAAAGCATATAGATGAACTTTGGGGAATAAAATTGGAAAGTAGGTCAAACTACAAAGTGCTAAGTGTCAGGAGAAAAAAAATTGACTGAATGTTGAATGTTCAGAGTTACATACGAAAAATAATAAAAGTTAACACCAGATGACAACTCTGCAACATAAGCTCTCATAAATGTGGTGGAAACCACAGTTACAAGTAAACTGCATGAATGCATTGCAAATTTGTTATTGACGGCTGTGAAATAATTATAGAATTTCAATGGGGGAAAGATCAGTAAAGGCAAAACAAGTTACCTCTAGCTTTTTTCCACACAAAACCCCTTCATTAAAAACTCACAATCCTTTTGAGATTTTCAGGTTTCCAAAACACCAATTTTCATGCGAACAAAAGAAACAAGAAAATGGAAACTACAGCTGAGATCCCAAGAACTAACCTCTACTAGGAGAGGAAGTGACCTGCTTGGTGGTTTCCTGAAGAGAGCTTGCTGTTGAAGGTTCATCTGAAGACCTAAATTCAACTGGCACTGACACATCATTATCATCATTTGTTTGCTCCATGCGCTTGAACAGCTCACTATTTTCTGAATTTCTCAAAGGGTGATCAATCCCATTGCTCCCCATTGTATCCAATCCCTCGCTTTAACCACTACACCTTTAAATCAAGAATAAGTCCCAGAATCAATATCCTTACTTCATCAGCTGTGTCCAATATCGAAGTTCATCTGTACTCCACAAACTAAATGCTACAAGCTCACGAGAACCAAGAACTGAGAACTTATGCGATAAACAACTCTGAAAATCCTGGATTGCCAATTCAAGGCTCCCAGCTCTCAAACTCCTCAAAGACCATCAGTTTGAAACTTCATCGAAAACATAACCCTCAAGTACCACTTACAGGGCTTACAAATCCCAAACCCATCTCATGGATACTTCCTCGTAATCCCAAAGGTCAAGACGAAACTACAGTGACCCACATCACAGCTCAGACATCCTTCAATCACAGCTTTAGCGCCAAAAGCGAGACGAAGAAAAACAAGCAGGGTATACGTCAAAAGTAGACAGAGGCTGAAAGTTGAAGCCTTTAATTGTACAAAACGAACATGAACAGTTGACCAAACAAGCGAACAAGGAGACCAAACTACCACAACAACCAGTCAATCCCAACACCACCGAGACGGTTGGTTAAGCGAAAGGAGTTTGTATACAGTGCTAAAGCCACCCTAAAACCCGCCTTAAAAGGCTAAAATTCAGCTGAAACCAAGAAAAGACCACCTTTAAACCCGATCGAAAACCCCCGAAACAACTGCACCAATTATGTTTAAAAACGTATCACTGTCTGATGGATGATAGCAACCATAAGGATTGTTGTGCTAAAAAGTTTTGGTTAAAACGAAAAACCACCTTCACCCATCATCATTATCTTTAAGAGACCCTTGAATGTGTATTTTAGTATGCAGTAAAAAACATTTCTTGACTGCTAATTATTGCATCATCGAGCTAAAAGAAAGTCCACCGCTTTCACTGTGTCCGAGGTCCGACATTTTAGAGATCGTGTGCCATAATATATAATAATATCAGTAGCTAACACATGGCAATATACAATCAAACGTAAAAATTTTGAACTGAGTTTAGATGTTTCAAGAGCGAGAGGTACAGAATTCAGAGGCGGCTTTGCTGGCTACATTGAAGTTGACCCCATCATCATCAACGCGGTTAAGCAAAGGGTCTTTCTGTAATCTTTCCTAATCCTAGGTTGTCCAGGACCATCACAAAACTAAAAATATATAATAAATAAATAGTAATTTCTAAATAATAAAATTGTTTATTTTAATCAAATATAGTAAATGTTTTGCTAATAGTTATTAAGAAATATTATAAGACTAAAATACATAAATGATTCATAAAAATAGTTTATTTTAAAATTTATTTAATATTTAATTATTATAAATAATAAAAATATAACTACATAAACACTAACATGCAAATATAATTTTGTTTTATTTCAAAATATAAAAACAAAAAAATTAAATAAAAATAACAGTAGATAAGGATGATAACGGGCAGCTATGGGTCAAAATTTAAGTATTTTTAATAAATCGATTCATAGTTCAAGCCTAAGTTGACTTAAAATTTAACTATTTTAAGTAAAATAATATTGTTTTATTTAGAAGCGCTTCGAATAAGTCTGACCCTAAGCAACCTAAGTTCGGACTCAATTAAAAAAGACATTAATTTATATTTTTAATCTTAAAAAAATTGGTGGAGCTGACCCATGCCTAACAATAGAAATAAATGTGAAATCAAATAACTCCCAAAGTGTATAAGCTTTAAATTTTGGTTGGACAACTATATGTTATAATAGTTTACAGATTATTTATTACGTGACACCAACCATTCCAGAGGAGCAAAAAAATTATGGTGGAAACCAGCAACCAGATTCGTAATAGTAGACCATGCATGGAAGAGGAAATCAATAATATGATTAGCAAATATATACCAACCAAGGTTATTGTCTTGAACCTTAACTTGATTCATTTGTGTGGTTTACCAGAAAGCACAGATTAAATTATGGAAACATCTATCTAGTCATGCAGGCTTCTTTGTCAAGTGCTTTACTGGACATCACGCCAATAAGTTCCAGTAGAGCAATGGAAAATGTTAGTTTATGAACATGATTGGCAAGTAGGTAGACAGCTAATCATTGAAGACTTTCACATGACATTGTGTTAATTGGTTCTAAAGGTGTCAAGTTACAAACATGCAAATAGCACCTCAAATTTTCTGTCCATTTTTCCCAGTCCTATCTTGTCCAAGTTGCATCTTAGCCATCCATTTATGTGTTCGAGATTTCTACCTGAGTGTTATTAATGTTTAACAATTAATTCTTCTTTCTTTTACTTCATTAAAAATAATAAATTAAAAATTAATTTTTGATAAATATAAATAAAGCGAATTTATGTATCTTTTATGGATTTTGTGGAAGCAGGTATTCTTACTTTATCGGTGCACAAATACATTCCACGAATCTACATTCCAGAATCCTCGTCCTTAAACTACGTGTGCTGGAAGCAACGCATTTTGAGCCGTATAGGCCTTTGGCTGTGGGAGTATTGAATTTTAACATGCTATGCGCAGCGTTTTGATGGCTTTGTCCGTGATCCATTAAGACTTGCTTGGTTGGACTCAGTCGACTCGGCCGCTTGCGGGGCCCATGGTGACGCATTCATGCGTGTTGACATGAACAAGTGGCATATTTAAGCAAAAGACAAGAACTGCAGTCTATTTCCATAACTAAACGTAAGGAATCTTGGACGTTACAACTATAAACTGTAAAAGCATGCATTAAAACTTAAAAGCTTGAAGCTCCGGGTTCGTTTTAGTTTCGGCAGTTTTTGGGTACTATGACATGTTTATCTTTGCAACGACCATTCTGCCTAAATAGAGTTTCTTTGTGCTTAAGTTAAAATAAAGCTACCAAAAAGCTTCACCCACAACATCACCAACTAGTCTCGATATCCTCCTTCCCTTCTTTTCCAATTAATTAACAAACTAGATCTGATAATGCCAAGGCGCAAAGCTTAATCAGAGAAACTGGTATTGCATGGCCGTACTACATAAATGATTATAGTCGTTTATAGCCAAACTCTTTCCTCTTTCTTTCAATTTTAAGTAAGATTTAATCTTTTAAAAACTTAAAACTAATTTAACCGTTAAAATCTTGAATTAATTAACTTTTTGGTTTGATTTTTAACTTTTCGATTTAATTTAGTTTAATAATCTTTGTTATTAAAAATCAATTAGTTTATTAATTAATCGATCAGTTTCATAAACTAATCAATTTTTATAAAAAAATAATTAATTTTTAATTAATTGCCTCATTTTTTAATTAAACTTTATACTTTTAAATCAATAAGGATAATCTATTTTAATCAATTTTTAAATCTTTTAATTTTTAACTAATTTACGATAGTCTAACATCAGAAGAATCTTTTAAATCTTTTATGTTATTGATTTAACTTCTGATCTAATTTTGAAAATATTGGTAGGAATAACAAAAGTTATAATATAGTTTGCGTGTTATATAGTAATTAAGGGATAAAATAATGTCCGTCTGCTGCAATTAATAACAAAATAGATAAGAAATGTTGATTGAGAAAAAACAAATGATGATAATTTGCACGTAGAAGCTTAACCGGTGATCATGATAAACATGTGATACAAGACGGTCAGATGGATCAAATGACATTACGATGAAGCTAAGGTATAGCCTTTCAGAAATTGAGCATTCCACGCATTAAAATGCTGTGTGGAATACGGATCTCTCTCTTTCTTATCGGGGGGTTGAGTAGCTTGTATGGACTTTACAGTTTAATATTAATAGGAATATGCATGATTACGTCCTTTTGACTACATAAATGCATGAATTAAGGCAATTTCTATTGAATTTTTGGGTTATTGAAAACGTTTATCTGGTTTGTAATGAAGCCACTAACTTACTGAGCTAACATAACCTAGACGTGCAGCACTGTATAACCAAACTCGGTTTGCCACATAATGCCTAGCCCTTTTATGATTATGCACATATGAGATAAAAAGCAACGATTGCCAAATTTGACCGGTTTGGTTTATTAATTTATTAATTTAATAATAAAAATTTAAACCGTTCAATTTTTTAATTTAATTTATAATTTTTTAATTTAATTTATTTTAATAATTCTTGTCAGTTAAAAATGATTAGTATATTATATAATTTATTAATTTTTATAAATTAATAAATATTTATAAAATAAAATAAATTAATTAATTTTTATTTAAAAGTTTCTGTTTTTAATTAAACTTTAAATTCTATAAAAACATCTCTTTTAATTATATTTTGAATTCTTTAGTTTTATTTAATCTATAATTAACTTTATAATAATTTAATAAATATTTTTTTTAACTTTAAACTTTTTATCTTATCGATTTAATTTGTTTTCAAATCTAACGAAAAAGAGTACTAAAATCACTTGAAAATAAGCACTTAAAAGATGTTTGAAGGCATCAGAGAGAATTATGACAATGAAAGATCACTAAACTAATAACATGTTTTTAAAACACACACGCTTCTTATATATATATATATATGAATGATATGTTGGATTGTTATATACATATATACGTATACATATACATATATTATATAGCTGTATGCAGGTGGTGAGTTAGGATTCTTAAGATTCTGTTTAGTTGGGCTTATAACAGTAGAACTTTTATTAATAAAATTTTTTTTTGTAAATTTTTTTTTAGAAGAACTTTTTAAGAAATCAATTGACTATTTAAATGTCATTTAAAAAAGAGTTTTTTTAAAAAAATTCGTACAGTAGACTATTTGGCAATATAAAAATAAAATCAATTTTAATTTTAACTATATTTTATTTTGTAATATAAATTATTTATGCATATAAACATTATTTAAAATATATTAAACAATATGCAAAGCACAATTTATTAATTATTATATAATTTTAAACCATATGAAACATAAATGAAAATATATCTAACAAAATCTTTTATATAAATTATAATATAAGTAAACTTATATTGAAAATAAATATTAAAACATATAAAAAGCTAAATAATATTACATAAATCTTAAAATAAATATCCAAAGTTGAGTAAATAATTAAATTCATAATAAATAGGAATATGAATTTGTGGGTATTGTAAAAATTATGTGTAAAATATAAAGGCAAAAGGGACTAAAAATAGACTTATTAATTTATTTAAAAAATCTACCTAAAAAACGGTTTTTAAGAAGCTCTAAATTTGATCTTCTTAAAAAGTTATATTTTAGCTTTCAAAAAAGCAATATCTATTAAAAAAATATTTTTTTATTTTACAGCCAAACATTTATTAAAAAAAACTTTTATAATAAAGAAAATTACTTATTAGCCTCTTAAAAACTCATCCAAACATGCACTAAGTTACAATGATTCCAGCCACCATTTTATAATATGGTTTTGATGATACGAAGATTCTAAGAAGCATCAACTCCAAATAGTACAAAATAGTTACCTAAGCTTTATTAGTTTCAGCTAAGATGTTTCGCTTTTTAAGCGAGCAAACGTATAGCAGAATCGTATGTGCTTTTTCAGGAAGGTTTTCTCAGGTTCTAGGTAGAGAGGGCAAACCAACAAATACCAATTTCCAAATGACAGTATAAGGACAAGAGAGAAGACTTGCATAAGAAGTATAAAACCAGGATTTTTAAAGGCAAGTAGAGGAAAAAGAGCCCACCAGATTCAATAAAGGTACTGAATACAGGGGGGTTCTTCACCAAATTAAGCCTTAAAGGTTGCAAACAATTTGGAGAAGCAAAATACTACTCTCTCTCTGTATATAATAGATGAGAGTTATCAGCAAGATAACGTGAATTACAATATTACTTTAAATTGCCTTTTAGAAGCCTTTATAAAGCAAACATATACATCAAATTTATGGACAACTTAGGAACTTGCATTGGATTGTTACCAAGTCGTTTTCCTTAAAAGGTTTTGTGTTGCATTCTTAGTTGCATACGTACGAGATTTTCTGTTTAGACTTCTCCACTCCAAGAAAGTGATTGAAACTTATATCCCTCTTCAAGACCATTTCATCCGGTCTTTGCTCCTGTTGTATATAAGAATTTAAGATGTGGGCCAAATTTAGATCTTCAAAGGCCAGAAAAGGTACTTTATATACATTCTGTTAACTTCCTTTCTTTCATTCCTGAGATGTATTCTCATCAGTATTGCATAGTTATGCAGGCGCAGAAGATGTAGTGAACGCTACTGTATTGGCATAGATAGCACAAATGATGTTTGAGATATAATGGGAAAGATAGAAATTTTCCTTTTAGTTTTTCTAACACTTTTAGTTATTTTTCATGATCTGTTTTGATATTTTTCATGCTAATTACGTCTTGAAGTCGTATTTTGTATTTGCACTAAGATTGACCTAGGCAAATTAGAAGATACTGCCACTGCGTGTTCGTAACATTTTCTTTCTTTGTGATATTTGCATATACTTAAGTATAATAAACGGTCGACAATTTGGATACATGGATGACTGAGACTTACTTTTATTGGTTAGTAATTTTTTTTCAGATGGGAAGGAACTAAGAGATGCTTGTAAAGGCTTGAACGTGAACGAGGAGTATCTTAGCGCTTTAAGAACACAATCCTATGCTGATTTCTTCACAAAAGCTCAGTCTCTTGTAAATGAACCATCTTTTCCATCTTATTGTTGTCACAAATTCTCCGAAGTTCTTTTGGAACCAGGTCAAGATGCTATACCGGCAATTCTTGAATCGGCTTCTAGTCTTTCAGGAATACCTGACCTGAAAGACCTGATGTTCAATTACTTTGACTTGAGTGCGGAGGCTTCAAGAATTTGCAGCCACCTGATTAAGAAAATAAACCAAGTCCAATCTAGCTACCGCCTGGTTCAGGAAATGCTTGACAGCTGTGCTCAGGAGAAGGCCGATTTCGTTGTTTCAGATCTCAAATTTATCGTAGAAAGCAATCCCTTTTCAACCCCGAACAAGAGTGACTTCAACTTAATTCATGACAAGTACGTCTTCATGTTACAACACCTAAAATCAAAAAGAAAAAAGGTGGCCAGACGCATAAAGTTGATTACATGTATACACAAAACAACAGGAATTTGCATAACAGCAGCTTGTGGGTTAATTGCAATCACAGCTATAGTCCTAGCAGCACATACTCTTACTGCTCTAGTGATGGGGCCGGCCATTTTCAGCTTACCGATCAATCGCTTCAAGAAAAAGCTCTTGAGCTTGAAATTCCTGAGAAGTAGATTTCTTGGCAAGATCGGTCAACAACTTGATTTGGCAGCGAAGGGAACTTACATACTGAATAGGGATTTGGACACAGTAAGCAGACTTGTTGCTAGACTTCACGATGAAGTTGAACACAGCAGGGAAATGATACGATTCTGCTTGGAAAGAAGAGAGGACAACAGTAAGCTTTCATTGGAGGTGGTGAAAGAGCTTAAGAAGAGTGGTGTTGGATTCAGAAAGCAAGTAGAAGAACTTGAAGAGCATGTCTACCTGTGCCTTCTTACCATTAACCGAACAAGAGTATTGGTCACTAAAGAAATTATGACCACCTCCAACATAGAAGATTGGAGATATACGAAGTAGCAAGTAAAGTTAGAGGAGTCTTTGTACAGTAAGGTTTGTTGGTCTGTGTGCAGAAACTTTTCTGAATAAGCAAGAAATTCAAAACACTGAAAGTCAGAAAGAAGATTGAATTGTCTCACCTGCAAATGCTGTTATTTTATGTTTTGCAAATTCATCAATTTTTTATTATTTCCTTTCTTCCTCGTTGCACTTGTTCAAGTTGGATCAACATAATACTTTGAAATAAATTGGTGGGAAATTTGTGCTAGTGGTAGAGCTAACCGATTTATAAAAAGATAAAGTAATTGAATGATGTAACCATGGAGAATCAGTGTATTATAGAAAATGTTACCGCAGGAGATTAGGTAGGTAAAGCTAAGAAGTAAGCAAAAATAGGAAGAGATATGTTGCTGGAACTAGATGATATTTTCATTGAAACAACAGCAGTTTAAATACGAAAAATTGTAACTAAACTTGAGAAATAGTAAACTTGGCTTAGGAGTATCTTAGATGTGAAGCTAAAAGCCCAAATTGGGGCTTAACCTTTTTAAGATTGATCTATTTGAGACTTAAATTTGTAACTTGCTTAAAAAAGGTCTAAAATTTCACGAATATGTTCAATTTAAGACTTTTTTGGATAAAAATTAGGACATATTTTACACGTGTCGTTATATATAGGTCAGTTAATCTTTAGACGCTACGTTAAGAACACATAAGTTATCATCCAAGCCAATGGAATTTAAGAAAAAAATTAATTTCATTTAAATTTATACTCTTTAACCCTAAATCAACCATTTTTTTCAGTAGGTGTTTTCACCCTCTTTCTCTTCTCTCGGTTGTGCTTTAACTCCAATCCCAACATGCATTATCACTTCATGCATTTGCCTTCACTCCAATCTCGCTTGTGTCTTCTACGTAGTATGAGCTCTCTCTTTTGACATTGGAGGTGAATGAGTGGTTAGGTTTTTGGATATATGAAACATACATGTTCTTTGACTGAAGACCAAGTAGGTAATAACTCATGCTCCCTTCTAATTTTTGTATATAATTTATGATGTTTGAATCTTCACTTTATTCCTTTGCCCTTTTGCCCTTTTTATAGAAAGTTTCGTTAACAATATTACATTTAGGTAAATTACTTAATCTTCTTTAAATGAGTTTGATTATAGGGTTGAATAACGTGTATATTATAATAATTTTCATATGCAATTCTATTATACATTTGTATATGAGGATATGATCAAGTTTTCTCTTCCCCATCTACTTGACATTGTACGTAGGATATGGTTTATGTCAATTGGTTTAGTTTCGTTGGTGATTATCCATGTTTTGTTTATCTCTATACGCTAGGTTTAAGATAAAGTATGATATTTAAGGAAGAGATGTAGATTCTTAGGATCAAACAAATTCAATTATGTAGACATCATTTAACTATTAGTGGGTGCACAATCGACATTACATCTTTAGGCTGTAATACTTGAGAATGAGCTTAACTAGTAGTTCTTCAAGGTAACGAGGTTGATTAAAGGATTCAGATTGTTGTTTTCTTGGTTGTAATTTTATGTTGGGTTGAAATTTTTAAAATTTTCATCTTTGGCAATAGGGGAATGCATTTTAAGCTTGATTTGAGGTCATACAAGTTGATTTCTTTAACCTACCCAGTTGAACGGGACTATAACGGAGAGGCTAAATATTGTTACTATAACTTGAAAGCACCTAGATGAACTTCATAGACTAATGAAAATCCAAGAAGAAGGTTTTATGGCTGTCGACTCTTTACAATAATTTTGGTACATTTTTATATTGTTTTAGCTAAATATGTTCATATATTTCATTATCAAATTGCTGTTTTTTATTTGATGGCAGAGTGAAAATGTTAGTGGATTTCATGAATGGCATGATCAAAGATTTTGTCTAAAAACATAGAGAAGATGTTATATCGTCAAAGTAATTTATTGAAGGCTGAAGCGGCAGAATTAAGAGAGAATTCAGTAGATGTTTTGGAAGCTGAAAGGATTGCTAAAAATTTGAAGTTGAAGAATGAGTTAATTACCACGAGGAGTCGTAATGAAACATATTCAACAAAGTGTTAGAAATTTATTGCTTGTTTAAGCTTGTGTTTAGTAGTTTTGCTTATGTTTGTTAGTCTAAATAATGAAGGCAATATAAGCAATAGTTGTACCTTTAAAGCCTTACCCAGAAATGGTTTGATGTACTAGAACAATGTGTAAATGTAATTCACCTAACTTGATGTTGAAAACTGCAATTGTTAGATGTTTCAACAATTGTCGTATTCGTAATTTGATGTTCTAGCCTAAACAGGTTTGATGTTTTATGTACTAGCCTTAATATGTTTGTTGTTTCAACAAATAATAAGGAAGATTAGTGACAAAATATGATCTTTAATCAATGGAGATGGACTATTGGTTAATAGTCAAAATGAGTTAAAAGAGGTAGCAATTGGCTACTCTAAAAAATGTCACTCGTACTTTAGCTCTAATGATTAACACAACTGCTAAATTGTTTTATAAGTCATCAAATTATTGATGAGGAGACAAAGATGTTTAATAGACCTATAATTCCAATTCTTTGTATTAACAATGTACATGTTTTACCATTCATGAACTTCAACGAAAAATAAAGAACCTAAAAGAAATGCAATTCACACTGATTGGTTTATGATATACTACATAAAATGGCTCCTTAATGATCTGATCTCAAATCAAGACTAAACGATGAAAATAAAGGGGACCAACACTTTACCCCAAAAGCTTATCATCTCTTTCGGACCACAGACTTTAAGCTTTCCTTGAAAACTTTTAACATTGTGGAGAATGTGACAATTCCAACCAAGCTTCCACCACCCTCAGTAACCCATTCATGAACTTCAACAAAAAGGAAAAAACCTAAAAGAAATGCAATTCAAACTGAAATTGGTAGTCATTGCATTCATTGTTTAATAACATGTAAATGCCAACAAGATCCTTACAATCTGTTATTGTTCAATACACAAATATCATAGAATTGTTCGATTCACTAATAATTAAATGTTAAGTTTACATTTTCTCCTTTCCCTTTGAAGATGTAATTTGAATTTATTGGATTGGAATCATATGCACAGTAATATCTTCCTTCCTCTTTATTAATTATAGCCCAAAGTTTAGTAGTCTCTGACTTCTCCTTCTAGGCTGTAGATAAAATGCAAACATTGTTAAGTTGTATGAATTAATTAATGTTTAATAAGAATGCAAATATTTAACACTTACATTTAGCATCTACAACCCTGTGGTTTCATTTGTGTATATCCCCATCCCTTACATCCGTTTCTTAAACTTCATATTTGCTTCTTGTTGAAGAGAAGAGTATGTGATAGGCCTTTTTCTTGTAATTTTTGCTTGAGAATTTGGACTACATCTGCCAGCACCAAACATCCTCAATCTGCTTCCATCATCCACAACACCATAACCAGACCCTCTTTTCCTTTTGGTTTGGTTTTTTAGGAAGGCCTTTGAAGATGTATTGATATTTGTTATTTTTGAAGCACCTTCAAGTGTTGGAAGAACACTTGAGGCTGTTGCATTTACACTTCCATACATATTAGCAATACTTGAGGTGTTGACATTACCTGAAACAGTTGTGGCACCAACAGATACAAACACAGTAGGAGAGGCATAGGCAGAGATAGAAGCAGAGGCATTTGCTCTTATTTTATCTTTCTTTCCCCTTTCAGCGTTGTTAGATGCAAATTTAGAGACACTTATTGGGATGCCAGTGTTGGTTTGAACTGTGGATATGTTTTCTGGAGTTGATTGTGAGTTTGTTGTGTTTTGCTCTATATGGAAATGAGATGACTGGTCTAGGTTTAGATTTTAAAACTGGGCTGGAACGTGCTATTGATAACAGTGAGAATGGAATAAAAAAACGTAAAAGATTACCACTATTATAGAAAAAATCTTAGTTGTGCCATAAGAAAGATAAAATATCTCATAAATTACCTTTTTACCCTTCCAAGGACAACCTCTTTTGTTGTGTCCTTTTATATGGCAGTGGCTGCATGTCATAATCATGCCCCTCCTAGACACGTGTTCAACATTTTTGGTTTTTGGTTGCTTTTGTATTGTTTTGAGGCTCGTTAATCTTTTTTTCCTAGTTGTTTTGGGCTTATTAGACCCTTGTTTGAATTATGATGGCCTAATAGTTTCTTCATTGCTAATAGGTTAGTCTTTCATACTAGGCATTAGTTGAATTGCCTTCACACATTCTTTGACATATTCAGTCATCCATATCTAACTAGAAGTGTACTCTTTAATATTAACCCTATTGTCTATATGCACAAGGAATGCTAGAGAGGGTATATCTCCTATAAGAACATATTTTGTTCTGAAGCATCACCACATATCTGTTATGTCCATGTTCAATTTCATACCCTCCTTCTCCATTATGATATACTAAACAATGTTGAGCAATCATGACACTCTTCTCAATTGCTTCCCATATTCTTGACCTTATATTTCCTTTCCACTTGGCAGCTTCTTTCCTTTTTCTCATAATTCTTTTCATCAATTCTCTTCTCATATGCTCGAACGACCTTAAAACTAACATTTTCCTTGCATCAACCAGAGTCTTATTGAAAGCCTCACATAAGTTATTATTAACTAACTCAATCATAGAATCTTCCCTTTAAAAAGCCTTGCACCATTACTGAATTGATGCATAACTCTCAATATCTTCTGCTAACCTTTCCTTCTTGGCTCTAAGCTTATCCAAATTTTCTTCATATTCCTTTACTGTGAAGGATTTTATAATTTTATAAAAAATGCTCTTTCATCTCTTCCCCTTTACGTCCTCTTCCATGCCAATTCACGTAAACATGTCTAACACAAAACTTGTACTTAACATCTGGACACAAATAGTTAATGGCTCTATCAAATCCTTGAGAATGAAAACATAACCATTTGAATAGGCATGTGGACACAAATCTGCATATTTCATAATAGTTACACTTTTAATAAAAGTAAAAATAAGATTAATGTGAAACTTTTACCTTTTGTTGATCAGTCATTATAGTATAACTAATTTTGGAGCCTAAGTAGGTAAATCTTGTTTCATCCTTTCAATGAACCACTTCCAAGTGACTATTGACTCAACTTCAACCATAGCCCAAACAATAGGAAACATTTGATTGTTTCCATCTCTTCCCACAACACATAGAAGTTCACCCTTAGTTTTGGTTTTCAGCCAATATCCATCTAGACCAGGATAATGCATGCATCCATGCCTAAACCCATGTTTAATGGCTTCTAAACATATGTACATTCTTTCAAATATAGGTGGAGATGTTGGAATTGGCCTAGACACTGTCAATGTAACAGTGCTTCCTTCGTTAGTCTGCCTAATCACTTTAACATAAGACCAAAGCTTCCTAAACTCCTCTTCAATGATGATCACAACACTGTCTATTATTTTTTTCTTTACTCTTCTCACCATACTCATAGACACTTCAACACCTAAACAATCCTTAATGTAAAATTTGATATCATCATTCTTAAAAATGGCTCCTTTGTAAGCTTATCCTTCAACAAGTCAATTAAGATGCTGGTGTTCATCTTAGGATTTGTATATACCCTATTATAGTCATGATTGTTCCTGAATTTCCTAACTTGAAATGACTGCAACTTCCTATCAAATGCTCCATATATATACCAAGGGCATTTCTCTGTCCTACATTTACCTTGGACAAATTTAGGCTTATTTTTGGTAAACATAACAGCCCTCTTTGTTTTGATGGACAATAAACTCACTACACGCTTAAATTACAAATGATTAAGAAAAATCATCCCTACTTCAATGTAAGGCTCAGCTGCATTTTCATCATAAACAAGGTATTTCCTTTTCCTCCTAGTAACATCATCTACATTACTAACAAGTTCTCCATATTCATCATTGTTAAAATATTCAGACAAAACTACCTCATCTTCATCATCTGCATCACCTGCATCAGCTTCATGTTGTCCATTATCTCCATCATCTTCATCCGGACCACTACCTTCATCTCCTTGCTCTAAATCCTCTTCATCATCTTCATCCTTTTCAACCTTCATATTTGTATCATCTTCATTCTTCATCATCTTCATCCTCTTAAAACTCCATATTTGTATTATCTTCATTCTCCATATTTGCATCATTTTCATCCTCCATATTTGACACATCGTCTAAATTACCTACATTACCTCCAAACCCTTCATTATTAACATCCTCACCATTATCTTCAACTACATTACCCTAATTAACCTCATTACATTCATCCTCAATCATTTCAATAGGGGTATCCATACTATGTTCAATATAAATATCAATACCACCTATACCCATCATCTGACTAACCATATCTAACACACTAATAGCATCTTGTACAACCATCAAACCATTACATAGTTCAAAAATAGGCATAAGATAAAATATCTTTTTCACATTATTATACCCACTTCTCTTACATATATCAACTAGTTCAAAATAGCTCAGTAAGTCAAGATCAAATTAAATTTCATCCATAAAATCTCCCTAATACCAAACATTATCAATTACATTAACAAAACATCCCGTATGGTGAAACCTCAGATTTACCTCATCAAATATCATTATGCCAAACTGAAATGACCAACTCCAAGAAAAGGAAGAGACAAAGTCAGAATGTCAAAAGGAAACACTGAAGTGAAAGTGAGAAATTGAAGCCTAGCACAGCACATAATGCTTAACATATTCATAACAATTCCATCAACTAACTGATTTAGAATGGTGAAAGGTGATAGGAAACACTAAAGTGAAAGTGACAAATTGAAGCACAACACAAAACATGAAAGTTAGTGGCATTTCCTACTAACCTCATATATATATATATAACTCTTCTAAGAACTTACTAAGTTCTACTAATTAGGGTACGTGGTGCTGTTTACACATGTGAATTGAGAAACATGTTCTCACTGTGGCTCCTAGGCTTATGGAATTTTTCACCTATAAGCCTCATGGGAGCTGCATCACTGGTTTCTAGCCTATACCTACCTAATGGTTTATTATGCCTCAATGTTTCAAAAATACCCATATTAAATGCAATCCTTGTTCAATTGTTACATCAACTTTAAGTTATTAGTAATTAGAGTCCTTTATATTGAAGTTTGTTGACAAAGTTCGAAAGCCAAGAAAGTATAATGTACGTGGCATTATTTACATCTGTGAATCAAGAAATACATTCTCACTGTGGCTCTTAAGCTGGTGAAAATTTTCACCTATAAGCCTCATGGGAGCTGCATTAGTGGTTTCCAGCCTATATACCTACCTAATGGTTTATTATACCTCAATGTTTCAAAAATAGCCATATTAAATACAATCATTGTTTAATTGTTACATCCACTTTAAGTTACTATTAATTAGAGTCATTCATATTTAAATTACTACTAGACGGTTAAATTAGAACTTTATGTTATCATTAATGATAATTAGAGTATTGCAAACAACACCATAAAAATAATACCTCATTTGCAATTAAAAAAAAATCTTCACAAATACTCCCATTAGTAAAGCAAAACATATTGGAGACATTAGTTGGAGGAATTACCTGGATGGACGGACAACCGCAATCTACAAAGAAGGAGGACGTCAGATGATTATGGGCGCTCTTCAACACAAAACAGAGCCTGCAAACAATAGAAACAAATAAATGATCTGAGATATTCAATCAAGTGAAGGGGAGCTTTCCTATACTAACTTGTGGTTAAGTTCTGAATGATACTTGGAGAATGATCTAAGAAAAGAGGGCTACTGAGGATTGTTTTGCTTTGTAGAAATTCATCCAACTAGTCATTAGTAGCCAAAACCCATCTAGACTTTTTCTTATATGCCAATTTCCAATTTTTTTAATTCCTCCAAGTAAAGAAATTTTCTTTGTACTTTATATCAGGAGCTTTTATGTGATTAACACAAATCCTAAAATCTTCATTGAATTACTTTAAAAATGTGTTCCCTTCAAATTAATAGTATAAGGGAGCACTATATTAAAGCCTCACTTAGAATAATTTATCGAGAGTCAATTCAATAATGAATATCTATGATTTTTTACTATAAGGAATTTCTTTGGAATGCATAATTAGACTTATAAAAGAAGTAGAAAAAACTTAGTCCTCTCTTGAAGCATGTTTATTGAGAGATGAATAATTTAGTCCATAGATAAAATGTTTGAGACCTTAATTCTATTTGGATCGTAGGTAATGACTATACATCCATATGGTTTGTATATATACACAAAGATCTAAGAGTAACTCTAAAAAAGATTATTTCTCTATATGATCACATTTCATTTCCTTCTTACTTATGTTTTCTGCTGGACCCCGTTCCCGGAGTCCAACTATCCAGAATGGAAACACAAACGAAGACCGTTGGGCCCGAGTCCCGACCCCGGGGGCCAAACCCTGGATAACCCGTCGGGACTGACGAAAGAATTAAACTGCAAAAGCGGTACAATCAAACCAATCACATCCATCTAAGCATATTCATTCACAATAGAACTTCAAGTCAATCTATACAGTAACCAACTTTGTTTTCACACGTCATACAATTCATGCTTAAA
>JANZLX010000002.1:8997470-9021204 GCA_025531955.1 Erythroxylum orinocense | reverse complement strand
TGTTTTACCTTAAGGATTGATTCAACTTATCAAGTAAGTTCTAACTTGTGGCGTTAATTCAATTCCTACAATCTTTATACTCTTTGTTACCAATTCCTTGTTGTTTTGGGGGTGAAGGGTCTTGTTAGATTGATTGAATTTAGGTTTGGGAACAATCTTTGAAACGGAGATGATCTAGACATTGATTCGAGGTTGTTGTCGTATCAATTTTTATCATTAAAAATACTAAATTTAATTAATCTCACTAATAAATTATATTTGTCAAAATTTAGGTTATTTATTTATCTCCTTATATTTTAATTGAGAATTTTTAAATTATTATTATTAAAAACTAATTATTATTTTATCATAAATTTGTTTAATAAATTTAATTATAATTAGTATAGATAAGTAATGTTGCTTAAGATAATCTATGAATGTATTAAAAAAATAATATTTAAACTATAAATAAGTATGTTTAAAGGACATTGAAAAAGAAGCTAGAGTCTTTTTTATTGACTTTCTTTAAATATACTTCAAATTTTATGAGTCTTTAAATAAATGATAATATAGAATATAGTTTTATTTTTATTATTATTTAAAAATTTATGTTACATTCAATCTTAGTCTAAATTCTTAGATTTAGTATTACTTTATTATATATTAGTAGACATTATTAGTGCATTTTTATTTCAATAAGTATTTTATTTTATAATGTGTTTTTACTTATTCTTATAATTTTTACTTCTTATTTATTATATAGTGGTTTAATACCGATCAAACCTTTAAACTTTAAATCTTTTCTTTGACCAGTTTGATGTCTGGTCCGATTTTTAAAACATTGGTTCTTCCTCCTCCTGTTGGACAGTAACTTACACCTCATTTCTTTGTTGAAATTTAGCTTGCAGGCTCGCTCATGATGTCCCATCTTATTACATTTAGCACACTTGACATTTGACCTTTTCCAACACTTGAAAAGAGGATGACCTTTCTTGCCACAATGTTTGCAAGGAGGAAAATCTTAGTTCTTTCTTTCATTATTGTTGTTAGTGTTGACAACAACTTCTGATGTGCCTGGACTTTTCTGTTTATTTGTCTTGCTCATGCCTTTTCCTCCATTGTTGTTTTGCAACTTAGCTGAAGTGCTCCCTTCATAAAGCCTTCATCTCTCATCAATCTCCTTTATTCCTAGGCCCTCCGCCCACCTAATTTTTGACACATCTTTATTATTCTCCAAAGAAGAAAATTTTGCTTCAAATCTTTCAGGAATTGTAACTAAAACTTTCTAAATAATCCTTGAATCAGAAAATTCAGACCCAGGCTGTGACATCTCGTTTCCATACTAAGGGTTAGATCCTAAATTTCTGTAAATAAGAAATAGCAATGAGAGATTAAAAAAATGCATTTTCATATTCATGCATAATATAGCATTCATACACGTGAATTGGATTATTTTGGACACATTACAATAATTTGTTCAGGCACTCATTTGACATTTTTTCAGGTATAAATTGTAACACCCCATATTAGGGGTTAGAGTATTGAGAAATTTCAATGGATAGTATGCTTTGCATAATTTAGTTTTTCCTTATTTATGCATAGGCATTTCTAGACTCATACAAATGAATTGTGCATGCATTCATGACATTCCGAGTATAATTGGTTTTAGAATTTTTATTAAGATGAGAATTTTGGTTTATTTGTGATGGAAATTCATTTGGAAGTTATTAGTAATATTTCAAAAAAATTTTGAAATTTTAGGATTTTTTCTGGGAATTTTGAGATATTAGGAAAAATAGACCAATTGAATTTTACCATGTAGCATTTGTATATGGGCGATAAATGGCACATATGTAATAAGCCATGTGTCAATTTGGTAACAACACACATGGTTATAACATGCGCAAGTACGTGTGTTAGAGGAAAACCCACTAGAACCTTGTTGTTCTTCGGATTATGTTAGTCTTCTTTGAAAATCACTGAACATTCATCACCGAAACACTAGTTTGGATTCTTATAGCAGCGATGTCCTTTTGCAACACAAATAAGTTGGTCTAGTTGTTAGTTGCTTTTCTCTTGTTAGTCTTGCTTCTTCAACCATCACCGAACCCTGTTCATCATCACTCTCATTGTTGAAGAATTTGCAGAAAAATCAGGTAAGGGATATTTTTAACTCTCTTAGTTTAGTGAATGATTCTGATGATGTGTTAGTATTGAAAATGAATTCATGCATGAGTTGGATGACGATTTATATTGGAAATATATACATGCATGAGAAGTTTATGCAGTATGGTCTTGGTAAATGCATTCACTAAATGACTTGGGTGAGGATTTGAGGTCGTGAATGTATATAGATAGCAATTAGAGTATCTGGAATTGAATAGGAGATTAATGGGTGTTGGGTAATTTGAAAAGAAAACGCAGAAAATGGAACAAATGTAGTAAGAATGAAAATACAGTAAAGAGAAAGAGTCCAACTTGAAAGATTTCATTTCTACGAAAGTTCGTCGCAGCCAACTCTCCTTAGTTCGTTGCGGCCAACTTGAAGGATTTGGCTAGGATTTCATTCGAGTAAAGTTTGCCGCGGCCAACTCTAGGCTTCGCCGCGACGAACTTGCGAAAGTTTTGCGAGAATTCCTCTCTAGAGAAGTTCGCCGCAACGAACTTTTCTCTACACGAAACATGCTTCAGTATTTTAAGCATAACTTTCTCTGTAGTTATTCAAATGGAGTGATTTTTTATTTGGAATAAACTAGAGGCATAGGGCTATAAATTATCTAAGAAATAGAGTTCTAATTCTGCATCTAAGAATTTCAAAATCTGATTTGAAGTTGAGATAAGAATTCTGATGAAGATCAAGAACAGCTTGAAATCTTTTGAGTATAACTTTCAGTATACTAAACCAAATTGGACGAACTTGGTATCATTGGAAACCTAAGACAAAGGGGGAAAACTTTCTAGAAGGAAGTATTACCTAATTACCTCACGTTCCTGATGAGAATAATTGAGCAAAGTGGACCCGAAAGTTGAATGTGAAATAAATCTGGATTGAGGAAATTGAGCATGGTTTCACATGATTTATGATGTAACAAGATTAAGGATAAGAAACCCAGATTTTTTACATGAACATGCATCATACATATTCAGTATACATGAGTGTGCATAATTGAATTCATAATTGTTCACAATAGTAATATATGTTTGTATTGAATGTTTTAGAGGAATCCTTATAGAGACCGATTCTAGATATTATCGGGACTTTAAGGCAATAAGCAATAAGGGATCTTTTGTAAGTAATTTAGACGATAATTCTTGTAAGCAAGTTTTGATGGTTTTGCTTTGACTGTTTTGTTTGATATTGATTTGGAACATTAAATGATTTGCAAAGCTGTAAGTATATTATATGCTTGAATACATGGTATGAAACATTGTTTGACATGTAAATTGAATTTCAGACATTTCTGTTTTTGAATCTGTTAAGTCCTAATTGTGGGTAAATCGGCATGCCTAGAAGGATTTGCAGCTACTTTTATGACACTTCGATGTCTTTTGTTATTGACACTTCAGTGTCGAGACTTCAATCTCTTCTATGACACTTCGGTGTCAAGATTTTGGTCTCTTATGTATAAGTTCCGTTACCCACTTCTGTAAATAGATTTAGCAGTCATCTGATTTTGTACTTTGATATCTGTTTGATTTTGACATAAACTAAATTATGTTCTGATTTTGAAGGGTTTATACCTTTTTGTGTTATTCTGTTTTGCTATTTATAAAAATATGTTCTGAAATGCATTCTGTCTGACTTACTGTTAAATAAATCTTTGAATGCATGTTAATGCTGTTATATGATTCAGTATGACGAGTTGTCAGTTTATGTATAGATTAGTTATTATTCATTAAGCTATATGCTTAGCATGGTAGATTTGCCCCGTGTAGGTTCTAAGAGAAGGACTTAAGGAATGGGACAAGTCAACCGTATTGGCCAAAGGAGTCTGAGTTTTGTGTTGCTCAAATATGTATTTTTTAGTTTGTTTTGGGCTTGTATATAACTTTGGATTTTTGTTTAAAGGTTTGTAATAACCTTGATTCAGGCTGGTTTCCGAAATTATGGTATGTGTTATATCTTTGTTGAGATTCTGGAAATGCATGTGTGAAATGTTTCGCATGTTTTGGAAATGTTTATTTTTGAATGCTATGCTTTACAAAATTTTTTGGATTGTTTATACTGTCTTGTATGGCATCCACATATCCTCCCAGGGGGTATTATGGTGCTATAAAAATGATTTTTTTAATGTGATTATAACGTGAATTGTGGATTATGTGCCTTAAAATTGAGTTGGTGTGTATAAGTAGTGATTTAGAATTTTTGGCAAAATTTGATAATTTTTTAGAAATTATGGGTAATTTTAGACTAGGAAAAATGTCAAGTGACAGAACAATTGATAAATGATAGTAAAATTAATTGTCAAGTGATAGTATAAATTATTGATAAGCGACGTTAAGATTTAATGACTAGTGTAATTGAAAATTGGGAGTCAATTGGATTAAAAATAGGGAAATAAATGGACTAGTAGTTAAAAAAAAACAACTAAAGACCATAAGGTGGTAATATGTGGCAAGTGACAAGTGTCACTTATCTTGCCACACACCTCATTTACGTATGGCCTAAATGAAAGACAACCATTTAGTCTTTCATTTTATTTCTTTGGCTAAATGCTCTCTCTTCATTTCGTTCTTCATCTTCTTCTTCTCCATTCACGACATTTTCTTACCAACCCTACTCTCAATTTTGAGTTGCCATCATCTTTCATTTTATACTTCAAGATCTTTGTTATTTCTACATCTTTTTACAAAGAAACCCACTAGATTCCACCTTAACTGTTGATGATCGAATGATATTGGAGAAGCTAGGGTTAAGAGTGATTTGAAGATCTTGGAGTAAACAAGTCTAAAGCATTACTCTTCATGATTTGTTGAATAAAACATGTTTTGATGATAGTTAAAAGTTAAATGATCATAAAATAAGGATGGTACATGCTAAAACGTGAATGAGAAATGTGGATAGATTCATATCTTGCTTTTATATATATGATGATCAATATTTCATAAGTCGTTCTTGAGATCATTTGAGTCAGAATGATCATTAAATATGGTGCAAGGAAAAGTGCAGAAAAATTTTGATAGATAAATGGAGGGCTTGTATATCCTGTTTTCTTAGTGTATTAACGTGGATCTCTTCGAGTGTTATAGAGATGAGTTAAAATGAGTTTGATGCTAATGAAAAAGGATAATATGGTGTCTTAAAATGGGAAGAATTAGTGTGTTAGTGATACTGAAAGCCCATTATTTTTAACAAGTTCGTTTGTCACGATCGTGCACAAGCACGATCATGACAGAGAAGAGATATCAGGTAGTGCACAATTGTGACATTGAGGAAACCTTGTGGGAGTTTAATGATTGTGCACAAGTATGTTCGTAACACAAAGAAAACGTCAAGTAGTGCATGATCATGCACAAGCACGATCACGGCAGTGAGGAATCAATAGGCAGTGCATGATCGTCATACAGAAGATGCACTGCTTTTTGACAATTTTAAACAGCCTTCACTCTTTTGACCATAATTTCTTCTCCGGACCTCCGACTGACTTGAAAATTTAACCACAAGCTCCTCATACATTGTTCTTCTTCTATACCATTGTCATCTGATGTCTTAAAATGGGAAGAATTAGTGTGTTAGTGATACTAAAAGCTCGTTAGTTTTAGCAAGTTCATCTGTCACGATCGTGCTACGAGCTTTCAGTATCACTAACACACTAATTCATCGTGACAGAAAGAAAACGTCAGGTAGTGCAACACGATCATGACTTTGAGGAATCAACAGGCAGTGCATGATTGTGATAGAGAAGATACACTGCTTTTTGACAATTTTAAATACCCTTCACTCTTTTGACCATAACTTCTTCTCTGGACCTCCAATTGACTTGAAAATTGAACCACAAGTTCCTTATACATTTTCCTTCCTCTATAACATTGTCATCTGAATTCACTAGGAAAGGATTAGGAAATGGTTGATTGATAAGTTTAGGATGAAAGTGCTGGAATATGTTAAATAAAATGTTTTCACTGAACAGGCATTTATATTTTGGCCATATCTTGATCTGTAAACATCCAAATGGGATGATTTTAATTTTTCATATGACTATATTTTTAATGAAGGAATCGAATTTTAATTCTGTCTCTAAAAGTTTCAAATTTTGGCTTGAAGTTGAGTATTGTGTACTGCCATGGTGTGAGTATAGTCTGAAGTATTTTATGTATAACTTGCGGAATACTGAACCAAAATGTGTGAACTTGGTGTCCTTAGAAATTTAAGACATGTGGGAACAATTTTTTAGAAGAATGTATGGCCTAAATACTTCATTTTCCTTATGGCTATGCAAAATTGATCAAAAAATCTGTTTTGAGAAAAGCTGGATTGATGCTTGGATTAAGTGACTAAATGTGTGATATGTATGATAATTCAGGTTATATCTTAGTGAATGAATTGTTGATATCAAAGTACCAAAGGCGTTTGTATAATGGGAATGAAGATGTTTATATGATAGTAGTTGTGACTCAAAGGAGTTGAGTAATATGTGTTAAATAAAGGTGAATGAGAATTGGATATTATGAGAGCATATATTGCTAGAAAAGAAATGACAAGTAATTGAATTATGATATTAGCATAAACAAGTGTTCTTGAGGTGTAAACCTAAGAATAAGCAAGACATGTACAAATGATAAGGTTTGATTGATCAAGAGATGTGATTAAGGAAAACATACCTGGAATGGTCAAGTTGAGCATGCATTATACATTACAACTATGCATATTTGTACAATTGAATGTTTATATGATTGTGCAATTAATAATGTGTGTGCAATATGTGTATCGCATAATGTTGATATACAGGATAGAATGTCTGTATCTAGACGTCTCTGGATCAAAGAAGCAAATGCTAATATGGAGCGTACTGTGAGTTGACCTAGATGGTTTCATTTTCATTATTTGTTTTGTTTTAAATTTTTGTATTCAATTACTACCGATATGATTGATGTGAATGTGTTCATTCCGGATAATAAATGTCTGAGGCTTTTGATGCATTTAAAAATCACTAAAATTACTCTTTGAATGTGAATTTGGACTGAATAAGTGATACTCAATATTTTTGTTGAATGTCGGACCAAGGTCTTATGATAAATGTGAATGCGAATGTGAACTAAAATGAAGTGACTGATTGAATATATGTAAATGTGATGCATTTCATTACACGAATGCATGACAACATAAAGGCTGTTGTGATTGGAGTCGCCACCAAAAAAGAGCTTAAAACCCATAATGTGGTAAGAGCCTCAGGCTCACTATGTAAAATGAGTCATGTATCTCTAACGAATAAGGGACAATTATTAATGAGCCCGGCATTCACAATGGATACAGGAGAATTTTAGGCACTCGGTCATAACAATAATAATTGAAAGTGAATCTCATGAGCATTGCATATGCATCTTATATGTATGATTTAAATGGTTGAAATAAATATTTTGAATGATTTTTGAATGTGAAATATGATTTAAGTGAGTATGAAATGTATGTGGCTCAACATGTTGAATTGATGAAGTGATGTGAATTTTGTGAGTATATGAATTGAAGTGTTATGTGATTAAGTGAGCCATCAAGGATGGTCCACTTATTGAGTTCGCAAAACTCAACCTAATATTGGCAACATTTTTCAGGCTTGGAGAAGATCTCCAGTTAGACAAATTGGAATCCAGTCATTGCATTCGAGTAAGAGATAGAGGTCGGGATCAGTTCGCACTGCATATTATTTCATTATTTTTGTATCAAAATATGTATTCTGCAATTATTGTACCAGTGTATTTGAATAATTCTGCTTTGTAATGACTTTTCAAATTGGGAAATGTTTGTAAATGAAATTAATCAATGAGTGTAATAAAAAATTATGATTATGATGTTACGAAAAAGAAAAATGGGCCCAGTTTGATTTGTGGTTTTCTGTAATATATGTGTGATTTTTTTGAAAAATTTGTAATAAGTTCGATTGTTTAACCAGCCTAATGCAGCACCCTTATAAAGTGTATTTTCAAATACCGTCAGTATGTTTGGAGATATGCACTATGAGAGTGAGATTCTACATAGGCAACCTTACCTTGCTGGCAATGTTTACGAGCTTGTTAACATATTCTTTAATAGTTTCAGACTCCTTTATTTGTTGCATCTCAAATTCTCTGACCAAGTTTAGTACTTGCATTCCCTTAATTCTCTCTAAACTTAAGGAAATTCAAGACTTCAAATGTTGATTTCATGGTCATGATTATGGTGAAGATCGATGACGAGACAACAACAAATAAAGAAGCTCTTGCCTTTGGCTTTCTTGTTTTTCTCTCCTCATGATTCCTGATGTGTGCCATTGTAGTAATGGAAGAACTTCGTACTCTTCCTCAGTAGCCTCCCAAAGATCATTTGTCTCAAAGCGAGCCTCCATTCTTGCTGCTCAGAGCTGATAATTTTCACGATTGAACACCGGTGGTGCCAGTGCTATAAATAGTGTTTTAGAATCCATTTATTTGATGGATTGAAAGGTGTTTAGGTTTTTTAGTGGAAAGGGTTCACTAAGATTTACTCACAAGTCCCTAAAAAGAGGGCTCTATTGTCACTTTGTAGGAGATTAGTTAGGTAAAGCTAAGGAATAAAAATAGGAATAGATATACTGCTAGAATTGAATCAATTTTCATTGAAACAACAACAATTTAAATAAAAAAATGTATCTGAACTTTAGAAATAGTAACAAGAAAATCTCCTAATCTTATACTTGTAACATAAAAAGGTAAACAAAAAATCAGAACTAAAAATCCAAACTGATTTGATCAAAGATATGTAAAACCAAAACAACACAAATATGGAGCAAAATCTACAGCTGATGCACATAATCAAATAGTTACAATATTAACTAAAAATATAGCTTGAGTGCGATTTTTGGATGCAAAGTGTGTTCAATGAGAGGTAAAAGAGATTCAAGGGGTGTAATTAAAGAAATGATAGGGGAAAAACAGAGAGAAAAATTGGAGAGGAGTGAGTGAAGCCTTCCATCTTCGACATTCTTCTCAAATCCTGACTTTTTTACTTCTAAACTCTCTAACTAATGGTGATTTTCTTTGCTTAACTTGATCTATTGATTTTATAGCATGACAAATCTTTTTGCTTTTGGGAGATAATTTAACTTCCTATCATGGTTTTCCTAAGCTAGAAGACTGGAGCAATAACTTGGATTTGGTAGACAAAATGGGAGACGTTGTCTAGATCATATCCGTTGCACTTGTGACAAACAATTCAATCCAATGCATTATCAAACTCCATTACATTAAGGTTGGCAAATTGCTTGAATATTAAAGTATGAGCATCATATTCATTGCACAGTGCGCATCAAATTATTGAAACACTACATTCGTTTTAAAGAGGAAATTAGAAAATTTAAATGAAAGAAAGCAAACTCGATTTCTCATATCCCAAGAAAGAAAATGACCAGAAGTGCAGTGGGAGTAGGCTCTACCTACCTACCTAACAGAACTGATCATTTAAGAATAATAATCCTAATCATTTTCTCTGGGAATTTCCCACTTAAACTGCTCAATTATTCTCATAAAGTTCTGAGGTAATTATCTGAATTCATTAACGAATGGAAAAAAAAAAAATCAATCCACTTTTTACTGTGTAAAAGTATTAAGCTACACACCCTCTGCTCATTAAAAACCCAATACATCTGACATTTAAACATTATGCATACCACTTTCTCCAAGAATCTCACTTTTCTCCTCCGTCCTTCTCTGTCTCTTTAGATGCTTGTTAATGGCCATGAGGGCCAAGGAACACAATAATGTCACCAAAATCTAGCAGCCCTGTTGTGGTTTGATCTCTCTTCTCCTATTTACATTTCACAAGCAGCAAAACCAAGGAGACAAAAGTCATGCTTCTCTTTCTCCTGTCTCTCCTCTGTTTACTCGCACCACCTGCTCGATCCACCACGATACTGGTTGACGGTGTTTCAGAGTGGCAAAACCCCATTGTTCATGTGGGAGACTCCATCAGTAAGTTCTTAAGTGCGCTGGTCCTTGTTTCCTTTTAGTTTAGTTGTTTACTTGCTTGCTTAGTTGGCTACCTACTAACATTCTTTATCTTTGTTCTTTTTCTTATCATCTCTTGCAAGTATTCCAACACAAATATCACTACAACCTCTACATTTTCCAGAACCAAAGAGCCTTCAATCTCTGCAACTTCAGCCAAGCAACACTTCTTACCAAGCTCAACTCCACCTCTTTCACGGTATCTCTCTCCTATTCTTAGCTTGAATTTGTATAATGTACGAAGGTAAAAGGTCACAGCTTGTAGTTTGTAAAGCCTCACAAAAAAATTGGTTAACTAAAAACTTGAGAGATGGATCAAAATTCCAGATTTTTTTTCTTTTTTCCTCCTAAACATGTCTGCCAGTTCTTTAATTACTTGGTCTCCAAGCTCAGAGCTTTTCGTTCTAGATATTAACAAGCATGACTAGAGAGAGAATCTGTTTCCTACGCATGTCTTCCAACTTCGTTTAAACTAATAATCATTTTCTTTTCTGAAACATGCGATGTATATCAAATTTAGTGGCATCCATCACGCACTGGAATTTTCTACTTCACGTTCCACAAGGGCTCTCTGAACTCCTGCAACAACCAACACTCTCTAAAGCTCGCCGTTAAGGTCTCTCCAGCACCAGAACTCTCATTCCCACCAGTGGCTTCTCCAGTCCCACTACCTGGAGGCGCCTTGCCGTCTTCTCCTGCATACCCATGGCCCTTCCGTCCACGAGGAGCAACAGCTTCATCGCCTGCTCCGGTTCCAACAAAGGCGGTGGCAGATATAGGAGGAGGAGGAGGGATGCCATTTATAAATAGTAACCCAGCTGTTCCTTTGCCCACCGATGAAATCGACTCAGCTACTATACGACCGTTGCCTGCCTCTAGCTGCCATCAGCAGGTATTAATACAATGCCGCTCTAGTTCTTACCATACCATTAAAGCTCATTTTTCATGTAATTATAGAAGTTGGCATGTTTTATCTATCTTTGAGGTGCTGTTCATAGATTGTGATTGGGTGGCAATGCAGGTGGCAGTGGGTTTACTTGGAATTTGCATGACTCTGCTGTGTGTGGTTTCGTTGCTGTTGTAAAAAGGAATCATAGTCAAACAATGGGCATCTGAGTGTCCCTTTAAGATAGAAAATTAGGTTAAGTATGGGCCAAAAGCACAGTGGTTAATGAGTCTAAAGTTGCTTTAAAGGATGTAGCTAGGCTTAGTGCTCCTTTTCCCAGTACTTTGTAATCATTGCCACTTCTTGTTTGTTATGTTTTGTCCTTGCAATCAATTGCTACCTTTTTCTTTTTTTCCTCTTTATCAATTGTTACCTCTTTTGACCGAGGGAAGGATACGAAGTACCAAGATCAAGCAGTCCAGCTTTTGGGTAAAGCTAGACTTTAGTCTTAACGAGATTGTAAGCATGCTGTGCAGAAAACAAAGATCACCAAACCTGGTGTCCGCAAGTCCGCTTATCTACGTAAAATGTGTTTTTTATGTAATAATGTATATATACGGCCTCTTTTGCTCTTCTTATTGTTGGTAAGATACGTTCAGATTTGTAAGACATTAAGACTCCTTTATAGTATTTTGCAAATTTTATCACGTTTTTATTTGAATTAGTTTTATAATTTCTTAACTTAATACTTTAGTATGTAATTTTCATTGAAACACGAATAGCACATCAATTTAGAAGAAGAGGAGATTACAATATGTTACAGGCTGACAAAAATCATTTGGAACTTTTTTTTAGTTTCTCAAATTTAAATCTTAGAGCCAGCACAGATGTTCAATGCACGCTGGTACGGAGTTGCAGAAACAGAATCCTCCTTTAACTTTCAAGTGTCAATCTTGACACCAAGAAGGTAGTGGCGGTGCACTCTCTTTTATTCAGTATCCCTTACAGCGGTCCCAGAGAGTAGATGTAGAAAGAGATGCTTTCTGCTCCCAATAAGCATCTGAGACCACCATGTCATGGGTTGAAGTGGGATAGTGAGTGAGTGTAATCACCTTTACCTATATATACGACTAGTGCTTTACAGTGGGGATGGAATTCCAACTTCTTGTTATTTTTCAACTTGTAGTTGTCTCCAAAGATCCGTTATGTTCCGCCAAGGAAGAAAAACCTGTGAAACATTTCGTTAATTGTTCTAGCCAACCTAGCAATGACTCGTTAAGAAGCAATGAATATGTGCTTTTATCATGTACCCATCCATCACTTGGCTTCTTCTTTAGGATTGTTAAGATGCTCTTTTGATCTAACACCTCGACTGTTTTTGGCGTATCTGATTACGACATTCAAGTAAAGAAGAAAACACAATAACAGCAAAGACAGGAGTCTAAGGGTTATGGAGCTGGAATTGGGACTCAAGATCACCCGTACCAGAGATGATGTCACCTCCTTCTCTGATCTTCGGGTAACCAAGGACCAAAGTGGTCCTGTCTTCTTCTCTAGAGAAACTGACACCATGTTCATCCTCATTATACATCTTAAAGGTTGTTTCTTTTAACGTCTCTAATATTATTTATCTTGTGTTTGTTATTAGATTTTGTGATTAAATGTATGCAAATGCAGGTTTTAGAAAGGAGAATATTGATATAAAGATTAATGAAGACGGAAGTCAGATTGCAATTAACGGTCAAAAACCAGTTGAGGAGCTGTTGTTGGTAGGGTGGATTATGCACAAAAAAGATGTAAAGCTGAGGACATTCAAGAAGGTTTTTCGAATTCCTGACGGTGTAATTTTGGATCAAGTCAGAGCCAAGTTTGATGTTGAAGAATCAGTATTGACAATTATCATGCCAAAATTGGCCAAAGGAATATGCGGGGCCGAGATTGAGGAGGTGAAGGAAGAGGAGTTTGATAGAGGGAAAGCTGAAGGTACTGAAGCTGTAGCTGACAGGGCTCGTGGGGAGCAAGCAGAACCGAAGACCGAAGAAGTGCAAAAAACTGGAGAAGTTTCTCAAAAGGAAATTGACGGGGGGAAACCTGAGGCAACAGAAGTTGTAGCAAACAAATTTCCGAGCAACTGGGAAGGCAAGGCTGTAGAGAAAGAAGCAGAAAGCATAGGAACCAGCATTAAGAGTGAAGAAATTGACCAAATTGTGAAGCAGGAAGTTGGTCCCGAGGCGATGAAAGAAGTGTCTCGACCATTTCCTGAGAGTGACAAAGATAAAAGGGTTCAAGAGGAAAAACTCGAGGGCAAGAGGGCAAGAAATAAAGAAGAAAAAGAAAAACTATTGGAAGCAAATATCAATGAAATAACAGACAAAATGGAAGCTGAAGCACAAGTCATGCCAGAAAGAGGGCCAGGTTCGACAATACCTGAAAAACCTGCAGTTGAGAATAGTAGAGAGTTAGGAAAAGCTACTCCTGGAAATGCAGAATATCCTGCTACATCAGCTACATTTCGAGAAGCTAGGATTATGGAAGCTGAGAAAGAAATTGAACAGCCAGAGAAATTTGAGCCAAGACCAGCTGAAGAAAATCAGTGTGAGAAACATCCTCATTTTGAAGGACATCCAAAGCAACAGCAATTACCAGAGAGAGGAGGTTCCCAAGAAGAAAAACCTGAAGAACACATTGACGAACCGAAAAGCCTTGAATCTGTTAAGGAAAAAGAGCAAGATGAAGCTCCACGTCCTTCTTATCTACCAGAAGCAGATGACAACCATGAGCGGGAAGCTGAGAACGAAATTAAAGAGGCAACCACGGACAGAGCAAACCTTCCCAAAGAAAGAGTTGACAAGAATGAATCTACAGAGGGGAAGCATAAAGATCGTAGTGTTTCGAAAAGATCAAAGCTGTGTCCTCCTCTTTTTTGTGCAGGCTCAGCCGTTCTACTTTCCTTTCTAGTGGTGGTCATCAATATCATCAGAGACAAGAGAAAATAGACTGATGACTTTACGATCTTCATTTCCAAGTTAGCATTCACAACAATAAAGACTACTGCCATGGCAGCCTGCAACTGCAACACTTGGAGGGATTCCAATCCATAAGCATGATGCTTTGCTCAAGAATGTTGAATTTGATTAAAACAATGTGAAATTTTCACAACTCTCGAACAATTCTGATTATTTTACCATGTTTAAAAGCTAGCTTCGCTTCCAATTTAACCGAATTAATTAACTACATTCATTCATTGATATAAGTCAACAAGATGTAGGATACTGGATTTGATATTAATTTTTCTGGTAGATCAATCTGGCAATTTATGAAAATTAGATCCAGAGTAAAGAAAAGCTAAAGATGGAAGCGAAGATTGATTCAATGCTCTAAAGCTGTTGGGTAGATTGCAAAGGTTTTCAGTTTCATACAAGATGCTAGAAACTACTCTCAAGGAAAAGGAGAAAAAGAAATCCATTCCTCTATACAGTTTACATGATTCAAGTGGCGCTATAAAAGTAAAAAAAAAAAAACAAACAAACAAACAAAATGCCACGAGTAAACTTCTTTGTTCGTACATGACTTACTAGTGAATTATATAAAAGCGAAACAGTTCTTGTACAGTCTCTCCTGCGCTTAACCAAAGACACAGTCCCAACCGCTTAAACACCTTTTAGGTCGACGTAATTGGATAACTGCGTCATTTGAGTTACATTTGGTTCTCAATTAAGCGCATACGT
Source organism: Erythroxylum orinocense (assembly GCA_025531955.1). Taxonomy (NCBI): domain Eukaryota; kingdom Viridiplantae; phylum Streptophyta; class Magnoliopsida; order Malpighiales; family Erythroxylaceae; genus Erythroxylum; species Erythroxylum orinocense. The sequence continues at coordinate 9,006,435 of JANZLX010000002.1, read as the reverse complement.
TATTTCTACAAACCAAACTATCATTAATAGTTTTAGTGTGAACCAAATCTAATAGAGAACTACACGTAATTCAAGAAAATCTCATTTTGCAAACACTCAGAAAATGGATGCTATATGATCTCCTAGTTATATCACACATGTAAAGGTTTCTCTCGTATCTAATTTCTGTGAGAGAAAGGAAAACGCTTGCTTGTTCTTGTAAAAGAGACAAATGACTTGGGGAGAAACGTCGTCTGCACGAAACGGCTGGTTTAAGACGAAATCCTTTGCTTAAAGGTACCATGTTCTGGTTCTGCAATTTATAGCGAGCTTCCAAGTTGGTGGGAATTGTGAACACCAAGAAAGCATCGGCTTTAAAACTTTAGCCACTAGTCATTGACCAACTTTAAATTGAATGCTAATCCTTTCAAACTTGGTCCTTTCTCAATGGCGATGCATCAAGAGGTTGAAGAATCTTTATGGTTGTAGAGAGGTCCTTTTCCTAGTCGCTTTCCGCTACAAACGCTTATAACTCAAACAGACACGAAATAGCTTTTAGAGATTAAGGCCCAGTGGTAACGACAGCTAACTAGTTGGCGGTTAAGAGGCCCACTAATTTGGCCAGCTGCTTGTATGCATGCACCACAAATAATGTCCTCGGCATACGACACTCCTGATGTTATGCTTCACCAGTCGTCTGCTCTGCAAAATGTTGATGGTTAAGAAAAATGGGTAATACGATATGAAAAAAAATGAAGGATGACTATTAAATATATAAATTCTTCTGGGCCAGCTGTTCACAGTGGAGAAACGTTGCCTTGTTATGGGCAAAGGCCTCCTGTAATGTTTTCTGTGTCTGCCTAATGTGAATTCCCATCATTGATTGCAGCAGTATAACAGCTTGAATGTATTAATTAGGCAAAAAAAAGACACCATAGAACATGAAAAAGATTGGATTTTTGTCAGACATCGTTCTTATGGTAATGTCTGCTGGAAAGAGGGTAATTTCATGTTTTATGTTGGTGGGCGAGAATGATAAGGGGGCCACAAATATAGAACAAAAAGGATTCGACAAGAAATAAATATGAGAAAATAGCAAGAGTTGAAATCCAAAGAGTCACCAACTGGAGATTCAAACTAGTAAATTTGTTGTAATGAGTGTTACCTGTCAACAAGATAAGAACAAACGCATCTAGCATATTCTCCTCCCAACCCAAAATATACACCGGGTTATTATACTTATGCCCCACCTGAAAAATGCACAGCACAGTTATCCTAATTTAATTGTGAAGAGTCAGAATGCAGCGAGACGATTCTCATGGGCATTTCTATTTTCCATCGTAAAGCAGCAAGGTTTCCAACATACTGAAAAGCAAATGGTTGAATTCAAGGTTTCTAGAAGTCAAGGTTAGGAGAGATTAGACCATCTACACGATGACATACATAATAAAATACTAATCAAGAAACCAAAATTTCAACCATTCAACTGAGAACCGCCAAAATTTTCCAAGGACTTCAACTCAGACCAAATCAACGTCAGCAACAACATGAAGGCACAAAAGTGACAAGTTGAGAACTCGAAGAACTAAAAAAAAAAAAGGATCTGGTATGCCTGAGAAGAAATTCGCAATGCGGGAAATAAAAAAGGGACGTTGAACCTGTACATCAAAAGTAAACTGGAGATTAACAATTTACGTAAGCAGAATCTCTTCTCCTCCTACAGGAATTCATCAGATATCAGTAATAAAGATCGAAGTTAGCTTAGCCATGACATTCTTTGACTAATTGTCTGGTTAATAAAAGAAAGTATGGAAAATCTGTGGATAAACAAGAACCCATTTCTGTCCGATCCCACGTAAACAGTGAAAGCTGACAACTCAGGTACTAACTAGACCAATCAAAAGATGCAACATTCCAGATCAGGTGGATGCCGAAATTCAATATCAATCGAGATGAGAATTTACTTTAAATCTTTGTGTTACGAGAAGTTGCCAACTCTGTCCCAAGAACAGGATAAAAAGGAGCGCACAAGGGATATATGTTCCGAAGATGAACAGAAGACGAGACAAAAATGAGGCTTTCTGATTTCCCATTCACAGCCATCATCTATCAGAAATTCCAAACAGACCAATATAAGGAGTAGCATTTCCATTCTATTCCTCGAATTGCAGTTGCAGTGGAAACCAAAATATATGCTGACCAAAAAAATTGAAACATCCCTCCCCTCTAAGAGCACAAGCGCATAGGTACACAAGGAACAAAACAAGAATCAAAACAAAAACACAAAAATCAGCTAAAACAGCAAGATGTAATTTACTCGGAATTTTCAATTATACAAAAGAGCAACACCAGCTGAAGAACAGCATCACGGACTCTGGAAAGTCCCCAGTTTCCAAAGAACCTACGTTTTCTTTATACAATATATATTGCTGATAAATACATGAAAACTTGTGCTTCCTTACCCTTTTATTCTTGAACCATCACCCATATCTTCAAAGTCCCAAATTCAAGCCGAGACGACAACTCTTTAATAATCTCAATCATTATGATTGGCTCGACCAAGAGAAACCAGGCCTTCAGTTCGGCTATGAACAATTCTATGAAACGCCTCTCTCACTTGCCTCTCCAACGGGTCCAAACCCTCCTTTATTCCCTCACAGATCAGTCTGAGCTCCTGCGCGCTTTGCCGCACCTCTCTCTCCTTCTCTTCCGTCAATGGAAAATGAGCTGTGTCAGTCAATTCACCCATCAACCTCGTCGATTTATCCATCAGATGAATCTCCCTCAACAACCCACTCGCGTTCCTCCTATCTCTCTTCCTCGATTCTTCCAAAATCTTATCGTGCAAAGACAATATGGGAGCAGCCCACGGAAAGTTTCTGGGAATTGAAAAGTGGACATGTAAACCCCTGTCCTGGCAAGGAATCGCCGCCACGAGAGCCCACATTACGAATAACAGTATCGAGCTCATGGTATAAACTGCCACCGCTATCCCATTAGACGCGACGATATCATTAGCTCTCGGAGCCACCAAATTGTTGCCAATTGCTTGAAGCTGTTTGGCCGCAGACCACGACCGCGAGACGCTCCATGAAAACGACCTAAAATGCCCCATGCTTCGCTGGTGCTGGTCTTTTGAAGACTGGTTTTGCCGTCCAAAGGAACGATTCCTGTGCGCCATACTTGTAGTGGACTCCCTCTCGTCCAGCATCGAAATGGACAAATCAACCAACGCTTTCTTGGCACGACGGAACTGGCCTTCGCCGAGAAACCTCTGATTATCCAACGCGCAGAGGACAATATCAAGAAGCTTCATCCACTCTCTGATCTGCTCGATACCGTCGCGAATCGCATTACACACATCCAGAGCCTTGACGCTGCGTTCGAAGAAGTCGTGAACCATACGATCCAAGGGCTGGCGATAAACGAGAGACCTGTTATTCAGTATGATAAGCCTGAACTCCTCCTGGCAACAGAGAAAAGCATCAAGAAGCTTCCTGATCCAAGGGAGTGAGAGCAGCTCCTGCAAGCCCACGACCGACAGGTCGGTGAATCTGTCGGAGACCTGTTTCTGGAAGGCTTCGAGCTCCAAGTCGAGGCTCGAAGGCTCATGGGTCTCGCCCATGGCATGTACCTGGTCACGCCTGAGGCTCAGGAGCGATCGACCGAACGCCGCGGCCGCCGACCCTTGGTAATCTGGCGTTGCTGGCATTATCAAACAATAATCGGAACAAATACGGGGAGGGAAAGAGGGAGCAGAAGAGACATTGATTGTTGAGAAACCCTAGAGGGAGAGGGGATTATATCTAAAAAGAAACTGAAAAAGCGGGGAAGGGATAAATTAAGTCCTAAATTTTACCGTTACTGCAAACGTTGTTTTTTTTTTTCCCCCCTTCTTCAATTTTTCACTTAAAAAGAAAACACTAGTTACGTTAGATGTCTTATACGCACACACATTGGACGCGCTGTAGTTGGAGGACTTTTATGGAAAGCCAAGTGAGCAGTTGAGAACCGAAGATAAACTGAGGTCCACTTTTTGGTTAGGAATGGATCAGAGCCGTGGAATTAGAATCGTTAACATCGGACGATGGAGGATCGTGATGATGGGGATATTGCATGTCCTTGTTGGGGCATGTACACGTGGTGGAGAGTCTAAACAGCTGGGTCTTCGTTGGCCCGTAAAACCGCAGGTAGACTCAGTCTAGTGTATCTTTTTATATTATTCTATCTTCAAATATTAGTTTAATAAACGTAGATTTGATTGAACAACAAACCCATAGGGAACGTGTTGAATAGAGCAATTGAAATGTGGCATTTTGATTATGCCACAACTGCAAGTAGTGGCTTGCGTGTTAATTACAGCCCCGGAATTGTGGGTCAAACCAAAGCCCTGATTCTAACAGGAGATGTTGTTTGTGACCATTTTTTTTAGAGTTTGAGTTTCTCCGGCCGCTGCAGACTGAGACGGCTCTTTAATTAAGCGGCTTGGGCAGTTAAGCTACTAATCCAGTGAACTTAAGATTTCACGTGTGGGTTTTGGTGGTTTCGAGAAATTTACTTTCCACGCATGTTCCCTGACAAGTACAATCTCCCCAATTCAATCCGTTTGATATTATTAATTATCCTATTCTTGTGAAAAAGCTGCAGACTTGCTTAGTTGGATGTCCTTTGGGATTCCAAATACAAATTTGTTGGACTCAAGAAGATCGCAGTGGGGCTTTTCCTTCTCCTCTAAGAAAGAAGAAAGGTAAATCTCAAGTTCTTACCAAGTGTAGCTTTATTTCAAGAAAATTAATCACAAACATAACTTACAGGAATCATTTGCTTACCTATTATAAGCAATTAAGTAGTGGTCCTGAAAGAAATGGACCCACCACGTCGAATGATACATTTGTTGGTGAAAAAAATGGACACACTTTAAAATTGCATTCAAGTTTAAGACAGGGACGTGTCAATCCAAGAAGCAAGTAACCATGATTCGTTTTTTGATGGTTTATTTAATATATATTTAAAATTAAAAATTATAAAGAATTAAAAACAACTATATGTGTGTGTGTGTGTGTAAAATTGGTTGTGAACAGTAAGGGTAAGGCTACAACGTCGAATCATTTGAGAATTATTATTAGCATTATTTGGTCACCGTGTTTGGAGGACGACGTGTATGCCTCAATCAGGTCACATTGCTATTGGAAGGGATGCTTTGGCCTGTGGGAACCACTGCATTTAATGCCTCACTATGAGTCCCGGCTCATCAACGTAACCTCCTATCTCGTCTATTTCTACCAAGAAAGTTGCTAACTATCTGTGTCAATTGCAACTGAACCATACAAGCTGAAATTTCAGATCAATGAGCTCCACACTCTCCACAATCTGGTGTGCTTATGCATGCAGAAATTTGGAAAGTGGGTATTATTTGAAGAGATTGATCACAGGATGCGATATGAGGTGCATAAATGAGGTGGGTGGTCATTAGTTAATGAAGATATCGTATGATTTGCATCTGTAAATGGTAGCTGAGTGCGTTGTTGATTGGACTTTTGATCTCAGAAGATGGGACCCCGTTTTTCTGGTCTTCAAACATCACCAACCGAACATGATAAAGGAGCAGTCTGGATCTTTCATCGTCCGCCTTTGCACGAGTCTTAAAATCGGACTGGGAACTAAACTTTTACTCAAAATTACCCACCTGAAACTAAACTTTCAATCAAAATTACCCTTTCGAAACTAAACTTGACATACAATATTACCATAAGGAGTTAATAGGTATTTTACATGCACCATTACTTCCCTTAATCTGAATTTGCATCATCATTTACTAGAACTTTACAAATTGGATTGGTATGTTTCACAAAATAACCGTGGAGGAGAACGTTGAAAAGACTAGGGAATCTTACGAGCATGCAGCTCAACACCATAAAGTTGGATTGACTTAGCTCTTAACTTCATTTTCCAGGCAGATACAGGGGCAAAGGAAACGTAAAGTTTAAGGTGGTTAAAACTACATACCCACTATTATTTGACAAAAGGACATAAGGCAGGAGAGTTGACAACATTAAATATTTAGAACTGACATCCACATTCTGTAAGATCAGCTGTAAAACTTATTAAACAAAACAGAACAACCCATGTGCAGACCTCAACTTCGATGTTCAGGACCAGATATGAAGTAGATGCTCTTTTCTTTTTTCTCAGAAGCTAATGCGTGCGTGAATCTTACATTGACTTTCTTCCTGGAATCATTCAAGATTTGTGACCTTTGACTCGTGACTGAGCTTGTTGCTGGCAAGTTTGACTTCCGCTTGTTGGCGGCTGTTTGAAGTAACTGCTTTCCATAGGAATGGTAGACTACAAATTTCAAAATCTTCTGATGCACAAAAATATTATGACAGATGAGTGAGAGGAAAGTTACCACAAGGGTATCCTTCATTCATGAAGCCCTCAGCTTATTCATCAAACCATCTTTGATTCAACATCCGCCACAAATATGCTGCCTGAATCACACCACCCACCCAAGACATCCTTACTGGAGCTCTGCAGAAAGGATCAACATTCAGACGTGTGAGATTTAAGGGATCACGTACTTTCACATAATCAATTTCTTAAATTAATCAGAAACTTTAGCTTATTTCAATCTGAGACTATATTCAGAACCAACAGGCTACAGTGTTCCAAACTGAGAATTCCCACTTTTAAATTCTATACAAAAGCAAGTAATCATCGATAAATATCAGCATCATATGATGATCATATTATTGGAATTGTTTTAAGTTTCCAAAAGAATAACCAAAACTAGCTACTGGATTCTCATCATAAGTTAATATTATTACAAATTAACATTGCAACAGAAATTAAAAGTCAACAATCAAGAGAGAGAAAGGAACAGAGCTAGTGTTTAACGCATGGATTCTAGTTCAGAGCCAGCTTTCATCCAACTTTTTTATTTAACTATCTACATTAGCCCATTGAACCTCATCATACTTTTTGACCTACAAAACACACTACAAGTATAACCAATACAAATGGGCAAATGCCCGCATGATAGCATATATGAAATTTCAGTACACAATACCTTACTGAACCCAAGCCAGTTTGAATCTCCTCTAAATGAGAAAGCCTTATTCTTCTCTTTCCACTGCCCGCAAAATACCTGCAAGTATAATCGTGATTCTATTGCATTCATCATGTCATTACAAGGTTTTAAGGAATTGTTACATGGTAAATCATTTTTCATCCGCATGCCATCTGTTCAAATAAAAATATAATAGAGAATCATGAGACATTAGAAAAACTGGTAACTGAATTATTAATCCAAAATTGTTGGATCAAACTAATGCTAGCTGCTAAGAGTTTTATGTTGTTATTATATATAGGAATACTATGATATTACTTTCTATATAGAATAGGTTAGGTGTCATATTTTGAAACAAGAGGGTATACAAAATATCAGGAAAAAAAACTCACTTTATTTCTCTGATTATATGTAATTTATACATGAGTATAATCTATTCTAATACTACTAAACTACTGGATTTTTCGTATATACTAACTTATCCTATCTATAGTATATCTTATCTTATCTACTAGAAGATAATCTCCTAAATTTATCTACGATAATTATCCAACACTCCCTCTCAAGTTGAGGAATAGATATTTATCATTCCCAACTTGCTTAGAATTGTCTCGAATCTAGGCGTAGGCATGATCTTTGTGAAGATATCGACTTCCTGTGCTTCACTAGGGACATAGCATAGATCAATGCCCCCTTCTGTTTTATTCGATCATGTTGAACTGGATTCTTCACTATATTGATGGTTGATTTACTATCACTGAAAACTTTGGTGGGAGAGAAAGTGGTGATCTATAGGTCTTGCATCAACCTCTCTAACCAAATAACTTCACAAATTCCTTGTGCAATTGCCCTAAACTCTGTTTCTGCACTACTTCTTGCTACTACTGACTGCTTCTTACTTCTCCATATGACAAGATTCCCCCATAGTTTATTACATTAACCAGATGTTGACCTACTGTCTTCAATACAACCAGCCCAACTTCCATTTGTGAACCCTTCTATGCTTCTTTTCTCATTTTTCCAAAACATTAATCCTCTACCTGGACTGCCTTTGAGATATCTTAGAATATGGTTGACCGCCTCTAAAGATCCTTGTGTTGGAGAGTGCATAAATTGGCTAACAATACTCACAAAATGAGCAATATTTGGTCTGGTTAGTGACAAATAGATAAGTTTTCTTACTAACCTTTGGTATCTTCCTTTGCCAATAGGAGGATCTTCATTTTTCTTGAATTTCCAGTTTCTCTCCAGTGGAGTTCCCATAGGTTTGCAACCCATCTTTCCTGTTTCCTCCAGTAAATCAAGAATGTATTTTCGTTGACATATGAAAACACCTTCCTTACTTCTAGCAATCTCCATTCCAAAAAAGTGTCTTAATGCTTCGAGGTCTTTTACCCTAAATTGTAGCCTTAATTTTTGTTTAAGATCATTGATCTCACTAGTGTCATTGCTTGTGATTATAATATCACCCACATACACAATCAAGATGGATTTCTTTCCATTTTTTCCACACTTCACAAACATTGTATGATTAGCTTGTCCCTATTTCTATCCAAACTGGCAAAGAGTATCACTGAATAAACCATGCTCGTGGAGAGTGTTTGAGGTCGTATAAGGATTTTTTCAGTTTGCAAACTCTTTCCCTTCCTTCTTCGATTTCAAAACCTGGTAGTATCCTCATATATATTTCCTCATCTAATGTACCATTTAGGAAGGCATGTTTAACATCGAGCTGATGGAGTTCCCAATCTAAATTTGCAGCCAATGATAGAAGTACTCTAATTGTGTTCAACTTCGCAACTGGAGCAAATGTCTCCTCGTAATCTATTCCATAGGTTTTTGTAAAGCCTTGAGCCACTAATCTAGCCTTATACCTTTCAATCTCTCCATCTGCCCTATACTTCACAGTGAACACCC
>JANZLX010000002.1:8969738-8995898 GCA_025531955.1 Erythroxylum orinocense | reverse complement strand
CGTCACAATACAGTCCATGTCCTTGGTTAATTGACTGACAGATAGTAGATTATAAGTTAACTTAGGCACATAAAGAACAATATTTAATGTCAGTTTTGGCAAACAAACTCTCCCTTGACCAATAGCTGGTGACTTTTTCATCCGCGACCTAGACATTAATTTTTTAGTTACATGGCTCATATTTTTCAAAGACATTCAAAATACCAGTCATGTGGTTTGATGCACCTGTGTCCACAATCCAAAAATGTTGACTTAGGGACTTTGATAATAATGATTGACACAGGTTACTTTTATGCACTAGTGTTGCAGTAGAGGTTTGCTGATCATGTGAGTCTTTCTCAGTTATGATTTTTGTCTGATTCAAAAGTTGGAGTAGTTCAATCTATTGGGGGGACAGGTTTAGGCCTGTGGATTTGCTGATATCGAATTCTGCTACATGTGTTGCTCCACGTTTTTGTTGAACTCATTGGCTTTTAGGTTTCCAATATGGCGGTTTCCCATGTAATTTCCAGCAGGACTCACGGGTGTGGTAGGGCTTATCACAATGTTCACACCACTGCTTGGTCTTGGTTTCTTGCTCTCGGGTTTGGTAAGTAGACTCCTTTCGAGAGTTTGCCACTAAAGCTAAGCCTTGAGAGGTTTTTTCAAAAGTGTGTGAGGTAAGCATGACCTTTTTCCTACTCTCTTCCCTACAAAACTTAGCAAATGTTTCTAGGATTGATAGCAATGCTTTTAAACTGAGTAACGTTCTTCGTATGAAGTCCAACATTAAGTTCCTGCAAGAAATAAAAAACTCTCTCCTTCTCTAATAATTTTTCATACTTCTAGGCATCAACACAACACTCCCAATTTACTACATATAATAGATCCATCTCCTGCCATAATTCAGTAAGTTATAATACTCGGTAACCGAAATATTACCTTGTTGAGTATTTTTTATTTTTGATCTGATTTCAAAACACTAAGAAGTGTTTTCCAAATCAGAATATATTTCTTGTAGAGCCTCCCAGATTTCTCTTGCAGTTTTGCATAATAGGTAGGTTCTTCCTATTTTTCGCTCCATTGAATTTATAAGCCAAGCCATGACAATAAAATTCTGAGCTTCCCAAGCAGCGTAAGTGACTGCTGTTTTGTGTGGTTGAGGGATTGCCCCTATTAGATATCCAGCCTTGCCTCTTCCTTTGATTACGAGCATGACTGATTGGGACCATTCTCAGAAATTCGTTCCATTCAATCTATGTTGCATGATTTGCAAAGAAAGATTATCAATAGAAGAAGATGGAGTTTGTGCTGAAGGTATTACGTAACTATATGTTTGAGATGAGGTTTGGGACTCATCAAAGGAATCAAAGGTTGGTTGAACTCCAGCCATGATGTGGCTGGAAAAATTAGGCAACCAAAATCGGTAGCTCTAATACCATGAAATAAGAGGGTATAGAAAATATCAGAAGAAAACCCACTTTATTTCTCTGATTATATGTAATTTATACATGAGTATAATCTATTCTAATACTACTAAACTACTACATTTTTAGTATATACTAACGTATCCTATCTATAGTATATCTTATCTTATCTACTAGAAGATAATCTCCTAAGCTAACTAAACTTATCTAAGATAATTATCCAACATATTTCAAAATATTAGTGGGAGTATGTATTGCCCTACCATTAATAATAATGCCTTTCTACTTTCTCTCCCAACAAAATCTTGGAGAGAAAAGAAAACCCTAGAGTATTGATGTACAGTTTCATTGCATGGTAAACAATATCACCATCTTGATTTTGTTATGTTTTTTTTTTTGTTACATTTTTGTTCCATTTTGTCATCAAGATTTTGGTTGGTTAGTTTCAAAGACTTTCATATTAAATTGATAAAGTGATAATGTTACCTTAGATATTGCTTCACTAGTGCATGTTGAAGAATTAAACTACAATTGCTTATCTCAAAAAAATTCTTCCAATTGAAAGGAGTGGTATAGTGTTATTTACTTTTATGGAAGTGTCTATCCTAAGATCATTTCACTAATGATACAAGCTTGTATGGTGTTCATAAAACTCCTGGAAAGATGTGAAGAGTCATATGAAAGTTTTACCTTCACATGGATTGGCAAGAATTATTTGAGTTTAGATTAAATATTGTTTGTAACAAATTGAATATAAAACATTATTATGTTATTTATCCTACATAGGACTATCGCTATATTACTTCCTACATTGTAATCGGATAGCAAACTTATTATAATAGAGTATTAACCTAATTAATTCTTCAATTGACAAAACTTCAAGAAAAACAACAAAAAAAAAAGTTCTGAGCTAGTAGACCAATCACCTCATAATCAACCCCTTGCACATAGATGTAATCGGGACAAAGAGATGAGAATGCAAGTCCAGTAATCTGCAGGCCAATGAAGGAAAAATAAAGATGTAACAAGAAAACCCAAATAGCATGCATGGAATTTTGGTGAAGTATACCAGAAAATAGGCTTTACAGGATCTCATCAAAAGGTCAAACAGAAATTACAAACTTCACATTTTGCAACTTTTCCAAAATCATATTTAGGCTTCCCAATACGTTTAACGCAAAAGCTACTTAAATGCACCAAGAACATATGCATTAACAGTCATAACCTTAGCTTGCTCCAATGAATATGTTTTACACCAAGTTGTCAACAATATCCACATGAGGTGGTACTGATCACCATTAGAAGTATCCCACTTATCATTAAAACCTACATTCTTTAAATTTACCAAGATTAGTTAGTAGTGCATGATCGATAAATCAAAGTCCAGAACTATTTCAGTTTTCCTGCTTCAAATACATGTACATTTTTCTAAATGCATTTCCTGTTTTCCTTTTATCTTTGTTTACACTCACTAGAGACTCTTTCCAGCTACAGGTCATATCATCCCGATTTTCTTTCAGCTTTTTACACAGAAAACTAATTTCCTTTTCCCCTAAGAATGTTTGTATGGCTGATGTCAATCGTATAATACACTGGTAAAACCAAATCGCGATGTTCAAATGCCTATGGGAATATTATTAACAGTTTTCTAGTCAAAAAGATAAGAGCTAATGAATGCTTACAACAGTCTCAACTGAAAAGAGATGCATTTTTATCAACCAACTTGAGATTGTATTCCCATATTTCTTGTCGTTCATAAAGTGTGTATTGGGTAGAAAGGAGATGGTGTGATGAGTGAGGCTGCAGATTAACTAACCTCATACTTTGAACAATTTATCCATCTTGAAACTGCCGCCCATCTACATTCAAGAACAAAAACTAGTTATGTCTCATTATTCTAAAAAATCTCATCCATTTCATGCTTTATGTACGTATGCAAGAAGAATGCGAAGAAACCATAAGGGAACTTCAAGTAGGTGATTCTTCTAGAATAATCACTATTTTCTGATGCATCCTAATTATGAGAACAGATATTCCAATGACTGAGCAATCTATTATCCATAAATCACTGCTCAGAACAGTATAAACCTGCGAGGATCATATATGGTCACAGTGCGATCAGCTCCACCAACTGCAATATTGCCAGTTGATGAACTGCAGACTGCATACAAAATATTGCCAACAGAACCACATATGCGACGTACGCAACCACCACTTTCTTTCATTCTCAAGTCCCAAATCGTTAACTGCATTAATTGAAAAAGAGTAACAAATGTACATAATAAATCAGAAATAAGAGAAATACAAAAACACACAAAATTTTACCTGGCATCCTTCAGTAACAGCTAACAGAGAATTCTCTTCTCCATGATTCAAATTCTGTAAAAAGTTCAACGACGATGGATACCAGAGGCTGCATTGTATAAATGTATGTAAGCATCCTTCTTTATTTACCCATTGAAGTATCTAAAGAAAAACAAAGGTGATGACTAGAAAGTTGTTCCTCGTCATCTTTGTTGTTTGATAGTTATTTCTTCTTTTACTCCTTGAGATGGATTTCACTCGATTCAAATGGATTCTAAAAGAATAGTAGTTTCCTATATATTTTTTAATTTAGGGTAAAAGACATAGACCTCCAATGTGGTTTAAAAAATTTTAGAAAAATCTCCCTATCTTTAAAATTTTTGAAAAAGTCTTAATTTTCAATTTTCTAAAATTCTCTCTCTTAAACTTCAGTTAAAAAATAACAATGAAACACACGTAGTATGGACTTCAAACATTAACTAATCAAATGTCACTAATATGATAATCCAACTCCACTTATAAATCCGATCAAGACAAATTAAATTTGATTAAATTAGTAATTAAAAATAATTATAATAAATTATTTATTTGTGTCATAATTAATTACTTCGGTTAGAGTTTAAGAGATTGATAGTTGTAGTTTATGCTATGTTTTGGTAGGTGTTTGAGTGTGTTTATAAGTGTTGATTAGATGATTATCACAAGTTTAGGCTTAGAATTATGTTCATGTCATTGTTTGTTTATGTTTTTACGTGCTATGTGGTTTAGGGCATGATGTTGGATCTTAATCTTGTGTTTTTAAGATGTGTTTGTTAGTGAATGAACCTAGATAAATGAAGATTGAGGGAAGTTCGAGCATGCTTGGTGTAAAATGCAGCATCACGATTGTGCATGAAGTGTCAGGATCGTGACAAAAGGGTTTTATCCTGGGTCACGATTGTGCATACAGAAGGTTTTTATGTTGTGTCACGATCGTGACCCCCCTATCACGATTGTGACAAACACTTGCTAGACATGGGTTTTCAAATATTTTTTATGTTTGGAGGGCATTTTTGGAACAATGTGACCTGGATAAGCCCTAAACTTAACCCTAAGTCACTCATTTACTATAAATAAACATTAAGAGATCCAAAAACATCAACCACCATCTTACCGAAGTGGGGAAAAAGCAAGGAAGATCAAGAAGGGAGCATTTGGATTTCCAGCTGTTCCAGCAACTTCTAGACCAGCCCATCTCAAATTCTTTCTTCATCCTTTGTTTATTTTCTTTAATCTTGATGTATGAACTGAGTTTGAGGATGCTCTACATGATTGTTATGTTTTAATTTCATATTAGGATTTGTTCTTGACTTATTTTGTGACTTGAACACTTTTGATTTCAATACAATGTTTTGGGTGTTGTGATATTTGTGTTTGTTTATACTTTGAAAATAAATCGAGAGAGTGAGTTGAAAGTAATCTGATTAGGTTGGGTAATGAGAGTTAATGACCTAATAAGTCACGCAAATATCAAATTGATAATTATACAAAGAGAGATTTTGCGTGAGAACTTGATTATCCGATAGATTACTTACGAATTAGTTGAAAATGTTAGGCTGTTTTTGTTAATCGAGAGATTGTCAGAAATTAAGCAGAAAGTGTATTTCCTCGTGTGTTTTTGTTACAACACTACTAGCTAAATATATATACAAAAACCTAGTATCCAAATCTAGTAGATACCCATAAATCATGGAGTATCTTATTAGAATCTTAGCCAATCCTATCAGAATCTTGACAAATAATATCCTAACTTAAGGATACAATCTGTTACAATATATTTTCCTAAAATAGTCTCCTAAATATACAGTTTTTCCACACTCCCCCTCAAGCTAGTAAATAGGTATTCTTCATCCCCAGCTTGGATACAATAGTCTAAAAATCTGAACTGCTTAACCCTTTGGTAAGAATATCAGCAAGTTGACCATATGTAGACACATGAGTACAAATTAGTCCAGTCTCCAGCTTCTCCTTGATAAAGTGCCTGTCGATTTCAATGTGCTTGGTTCGGTCATGTTGTATTGGATTGTGAGCTACACTTATCGCAGACTTGTTATCGCAATAGAGTCTCATTGGATCGTCCTATTTAATCTTCAAGTCTTCAAGGATCTTCAACCAAAGTAGTTCATATACACCTTGAGCCATTGCCCAAAATTCGACTTTTGCAGTTAACCGAGCTACCACTCGTTTTTTACTTCTTCAAGTCACAAGGTTTCCACCAAGGTAGGTGCAATATCCTGAAGTCGATCTTCTATCGACAATTGAACCACATCATAATTAGCATTAGTGTATGCTTCAAGTACCAATCCCCCATTCCTTTTAAACAAAATACCTTTCCCTGGTGATCCTTTGAGATAATGTAATACACTGTGAGCTGCTTGCAGATGAACATTCTTTGGGTTATGCATGAACTGACTAATCACGCTTACATCATATGCTATATCTGGTCGTGTGCGATAAGTATATGAGTTTCCTTACCAGGCGTTGATACATTTCTCTATCTACTACTGCATCCTCCTCTGCCTTTCCAAGCTTAAGATTCGGATCCATGGGAGTACTTGCTGGTGTGCATGCTATATTGCCTATTTTTTTTAGAAGATCTGTAACATACTTCTGTTGAGAGATAAAAATTCCCATCCTAAAGTGAGCAACTTCAATCCCGAGAAAATACTTTAGCCTTCCCAATGCCTTGATCTCAAATTCCTTAGCAAAACATTGATTCAACCTTTTTTTCCTTAACAGCATCTCCTGTTACTATTATGTCATCGACATACACCAAAAGAACTGCAACTCCCCTTGAGGGAGAGTGTTTAATGAATAGTGCGTGGTCTCCTTGGCTTTGATTGTACCCCATGGCCAACATAACTCTTGCAAATCTACCAAACCATGCCTGTGGTGATTGCTTGAGATCATACAATTCCTTTTTCAATTTACACACAGTATGAGTAGCTAAGTTATTCTTATAACCAGGCGGTACCTCCATGTATATCTCCTCCTCTAGATCTCCATATAAGAACGCATTCTTGACATCGAACTATTGCAAATTCCAACCAAAATTAGCTGCAAGTGACAACAACAATCTAACTGTGTTCATCTTTGCAACAGGAGCAAAGGTCTCTAGATAATCAATTCTAGACATTTGTGTATACCCCTTGGCCACCAACCGGGCCTTGTATCTCTCAATCGACCCATCTGCTCTATACTTCACCGTATACACCCACTTACAATTCACCGGTTTCTTTCCTCTCGGTAACTTAACCAACTCCTAAATTTTGTTCTTCTCTAATGCCTCCATCTCTACATTCATAGCTTGTTTCCATCTTCCATTAGACAAAGCCCCGGATAGGGTGGTAGGAATGGTGATGGTATTCAGCCTTACAAGGAAAGCTCTATGAAATGATGAAAATTTCTTAAACGACAGAAAATGTGTAAGAGGATATAATGGTTGTTTTGTACACTCTGGTTCCTTTCCTAATGGCAATTGGAAGGTCCTGGTCATTGTTATTCTCATGAAATTCATCTTGTAATGGAGAGTCAGAAATTGTTACCTCATTCAAAGAATCTGAGATGGACTTCTGGACTTGCATAGGTTCCGGGATGGTTGTATTCCTTCTTATGTATACTTTACCTTTGCCAAATCTTACATCAGGTTTTTCTTATGGTTCATTAGATGTTTTGGATGAACAAAGAGGTACAAAAGAATCAAATGAACAAGGAGGTGCGGAAGCAGATGTAGGAGGATCAAATGGAATTTTAGACAATGACAGATCAAATAAAAAATCTTCCTTATCTTCTCTAGTTAAATCCTCCCCTGAAGATAAGGATTGGTGAAATAAGGTTGTTATTCATTGAATGTGACATCTACCAAGACATAGAATTTCTTTGATGGAGGATGGTCACTTGTACCATTTGTGAGTTGACGAATAACCCACAAAGACACACTTTAGAAGCTTTGGATCTAATTTCCCCCTGTTTGGACTGTGGACATGGACAAAGGATGTCACCCAAAGACTTTAGGGACAAGGTTATTTGTAGTGTTTAGGTTTAGGTAAAAAGTTGAAAGAATGTCCATAGGACTCTTAAAACCTAAGGTTTGAGAAGGCAAACAATTTATGAGATGAGTGGCGGTAAGAATTGCTTCTCCCTAAAAAACTTTAGACACATGGTTTTGAAATAAAAAGGCTCAGGTTTTCTCAAGAAGGTGCCCATTTTTCCGTTCTGCTACCCCGTTTTGTTGTGGAGGTTTTACACAAGAAGACTCATGGATTATTCCCTCTTTTTGGAAGAATAGGTTAAGAGTTTGATTGAAGTAGTCCCTGGCATTATCGGACCTAAATCTTTTGATATTGACCCCAAATTGGTTCTTGATCATAGAACAGAAGTTTGGGAGTACGGTACTAACATCAAACTTATGTTGGAGCAAAAAAAATCCATGTAACGCGTGTACAATCATCAATGAAAGAAACAAATCATTTTGTCCCAGAAACATTAGAGACATTAGATGGACCCCAAATATCACTGTGAATGAGATAGAAAGGAGTAGAACTTCTTTTATTACTACTTGGAAAAGGTACACGTTTGTGTTTAGCAAGTTCGCACACCTCACAATGAAAGTTTTTAGCATCTAAACCTTTAAACAAAGAGGGAAACATAATCTGAACAATCCTAAATGATGGATGCCCAAGTCGACAATGATGAAGCAAAATTTTCTCTTTATTGAAAGAAACAAGCTCTGAAATGAAGGAATGTGGTAACCTACTCTTGGTCATGTTTAGTTGGCTTGGTGCTTCTAGATAGTAAAGGCTATCCCATTCCCTAGCATGTCCAATCATCCTCCCCGAATCATTGTCCTGAAATACACAATAGTTACTGTAAAAAATTACGTTACAAGATAAATCTTGGGTGAGTTTGTAAATGGAAACAAGGTTTGTGGACAATTTAGGAACATGAAGGCCATTTCGTAGAATTACTGACGGGCTTATTTCGACGTCACTTATACTGGCTACAGTGGTTAAAGATCCATCAACTGTGGCTATTTTCTATCAATGCTCTTCTTATGTTCATAAAAGGTCGTCCAAGAATTAATGGACAGTTCTTATCCTTTTCGAAATCTAGAACGACAAAGTCCACAGAGATAATAAACTTGTTCACTTGCATTAAGACGTCGTCCACCACTCCAAACGGTTTCTTAATTGATTGGTCAACCAACCGAATTAGCATTGAAGTTGGCTTTACCTCACAAAGCCCCAATTTCTTGAATATCGACAAAGGTATAAGATTTATACTTGCTTCTAACTCACACAAGCACTTTGTCAAGTCAAATTCACCAAATACATAGGGGATTGTGAAAATCCCCAAATTTTTCAGCATTGATGGCATATGACTGGGGATTATGGAACTACAGTCGCTACTTACCGCTATCGTTTGGTTTTCTTCCCAAGTGCACTTCTTTGATAATGTCCTTCAGAAATGTAGCGTACTTGAACATATGTTCCAATGTCTCCGCAAAATAAAGATTATTTGCAAAGTCTTCAATTTCTCCACAAACTTTGTAAATTGTGCATCCAGTTTGCTCTTTTGTAATCGTTCAAGATATGAAATCTTGAGTGCATATGGCAGAGGGATAGCATAAGGCAGGTATTCACTCATGTCAACATCCTTCTTCTTTTCTAGGTCTTTCTCTACTAGGTGGGGTCTAATTATTGGTTGCTCAAGTTCTTTCCTACGTTGAAGTGTGATTGTCTTTATTTACTCTTTTGGATTTGCCTTAGTATTGCTTGGGAGGCTCCTCACATTTCTTGTAGACAATGCATTTGTCAATTGGCTCATTTGAACTTTTAAGTTATGGATGGAAGAGACATGATTTTTTATTACTTGTTTGAACTTCCCTTCCAATCTCTTATAAGCATCATCTATGCTTATAAGCTTGTCCAAGATTTTGTCCAGTTTAGAGTCAATAAAATTGGTTTCACATATTTCTTGAAAATTCCCCAAATAGGCATTAGAGATCTTCATTGGCTAACCCATAAAATTGCACATTCATTTGCAGCATATTCAACAAGGCTGACATGATCTCAAATGATGTTGCTTGCACCGATAATCGAGTGATGCCTTGATATGCAGCGTTGAACCCTGATCTCATGATTTCTTAAACTATATGAGAGGTTTATGTCTTTTACCCACATTGTAGATATGACTCGCGAATTTCCCAAATAACAAACAACTAATCACCAGTTCACTCTTCTAAAAATTTCCAAATACTCAGGAGTGTGCTACCATCTCAAATAGCTATTACTAGAAATCTATAGATACAGGATATCATGGCCTCATATCCACAAGTAGACACATGGGAATGTGCAAAAATGGAGACAAACCTCTAGATACACTAATGCCATCACTCACTAGATTCAAGCATACACTAACACACTAGAACAAATACGAGCATGAAGTTTGTGCCTACATGAAATGATATCACATAATCGAATACGTACTTGCAGACATTTAGCACGTCTTCAGCCATAATAGTGTCATCAAACCTACCGGCCCATCTAAACATGCATGCACTTGTGTGCTTGTAAGTGTGTGAGCAAGCATGCATTTTCAAAATTTTAAATTGCTATATCCAAATCTAAACATTTCAACTAAGAATATCATACTCACGTATGTAAAGTTCGCAGGGGAATATCTTGATCATAAACATCTACACTTCTGCAGAAGCTACGTGCTACAGCTGCCTGGAATCAAAATAATGAAAAAGTCAAGAAAATTTTGTGTAGAAGATAAATCATCAGTGTTCATGTCAAATAAGCAAGGGCAAGCCTCAAGGAGTGAAATGTTAGAATTGTTAAATATTTTCAAATTAGTGATGCTTAGATTTGAATAGAAGGTTGAAACAGAAGTCCATCATCAGTACTCAATCAGTCATCCCATATGGAGCAACTTCTATCAGGACCAGAGATCCAATATTGAAGCTATTATGAATAGGAAAGTCTTAGGAATCCTAATGTATCCATGATTCTACCGTGGGCATGATATTGCTTCCCCCTTGAGCAATTGCCCTTTTGTAAAGGACTAGCTCTTCTCTCGTCTCACACAACTCAGAGACAACCTTTGCAAGCTCTTTTTTGAGGAAGAGAATCTCAGATTGAAGAGACCCTCTAAAATCTTCACTTGGTCTAGACATTTGGAAGCGACAATGTTCAAGGCACCTTGCATTTCTCTTGGAATTATTTCTTCCCCTTCTCAAGTTCCACATTGCGTTGGTCCATCTCCTTGAACTTCTCTTGCCCTTTGGCTACCGCAAGCTCCACCTTTGCGAGCCTTCCATTGATGTCCACCAAGACATCTCTCAACCTTAATCTCTCCCTACTTGCTTTCTTCTCTTCTCCAACGTTAGTAGTGTCACTTGTTTTCGACATCATTACTAGGCAACAATAAACACAACCTGCCAATTGTCACAGGCTTAGTCTCTTCACTAACAAACCGTGCGACACTTAGTTGTATGTCTCACAACTAAATCAGCCTCTCCCTCGAACGTTACAAGCAAAGCTAGTACAAGTTAGTAAAGATGGAAGATAGCACAAGAATAAGAATGAGAAAACTTGGAGAATACTTGTATTATTCAAGAAAGCTTTTCAAGGCCATTATTATGAGTTTCTATATATGCTACAAATGAACTCTCCTTGGGTATTTATAATCCTCCACCTCCTCAATGTATGACTAGGATTCATTTGATCCAAGGGCTCACATTCATCATCTAGAATTCTCTACATCTATCTACATGTTCAAGTATTATCTACAATTATCTACAAGATTCTATAGTCTTCTACCAAATGGAGAGGTTAAGACAGAAGTCTTCCACACTATTCTTCAATGGTCAAGACAAGTTGGTTAAGTTGGAAGTCTCTAGAAGATTTCACACTATTCTTCCACGTTCAAGACAAGAGATGGGTGGAAGACTCTAGAATCTTGTAAATAATACTTGAACATGTAGATAGATGTAGATAATTCTAGACGATGAATGTAAGCCCTTGGATCAAATGAATCATAGCAATTCGTTGAGGAGGTGTAAGACTATAAATACCCAAAGAGAGTTCATTTGCAGCATGCATAGAAACTCATAACAATAGCCTTGTAAAGCTTTCTTGAGTAATACAAGCATTCTTCAAGTTTCCTTATTCTTGTTCTTGTGTTATCTTTCATCTTTACTAACTTGTGCTAGCTTTGCTTCTAGCATTTGGGAGAGACAGACTTAGTTGCGAGACATACAATTAAGTGTCAAACGGTCGGTTGGTGAAGAGACCAAGCCCGTGACAGTTGGTATCAAAGACAAGTTGTATTTATTGTTGCCTAGTAAAAATGTCAATAACAAGTGGGACTACCAACATTAGAAAGGCAAAGAAAGCAAGTAAGGATAGATAAAGGTTGAGAGATGTCTTGGTGGACATCAATGGAAGGCTCGCAAAGGTGGAGCTTCCGGTAGCCGAAGGGCAAGAGAAGTTCGAGGAGATGAACCAACGCATCGAGGAACTTGAGAAGGAGAAAGAAGAGTTCCAAGAGGGGATGCAAGGTGCCTTAAACATTGTCGTTTCCAAATGTCTAGACCAAGTGAAGACCTTGGAGGAGTCTCTTCAATCCGAAATTCTCTACCTCAAAGAAGGGTTTGCAAGGGTCGTCTCTAAGTTGCATGAGACGAGGAATGAGCTAGTCCTTTGCAAAAGGACAATTGTTTAATGGGGAAGCAATGTCATGCCCACGGGAGTCACTACTCCTTCAAAGGTGGATGTTCCAAAGCCAAAGACGTATGGTGTGTCAAGGAACGCAAAGGAGATTGATAATTTCTTTTAAAGATTGGAGCAATACTTCAAGGCATTTGGTGTCGTGGAAGATGCCAAGAAGATTGACAATGCCATTCTCTACCTTGAGGATACCGCGATGGTTTAGTGGAGGAGAAGATTGCCCATGTCCTTGAGGAGTGCAAGGATGTGATGCCCGGAGAGTTGCTTAAAAAGCTCCCCCCAAAACAAGAGGAGGATCACAAGATCGAATTAATGCAAGGTGCAAGTCCACTTGCAGCGATATCCTACTGAATGGCACCTCCCGAGCTTGAAGAATTGAGGAGGCAACTTAAGGAGTTGGATGTGAGATATATCCAACTATCAAAGGCTCCATATAGTGTACCCGTGCTTTCCAAAAGAAGCACGATGGGTCACTCCAATTGTGCATTGACTATAGGGCGCTCAACAAGATCACCGTGAAGAACAAGTATCCCATTCCCCTCATTGCTAATTTGTTTGATCAACTTGGAGATGTATGATGGTTCTCCAAGCTTGATTTGAGGTCAGGTTACCATCAAGTGCAAATTGCAAAGGGAGATGAGCCAAAGACAAGGTATGGTTCCTTCGAGTTCTTAGTCATGCCCTTTGGACTCACGAATGCACCTGCCACATTTTGTACCCTCACGAATTGAGTATTTCAACCTTTCTTCGACAAATTTGTCGTAGTATACTTGGATGATATTGTTGTTTATATCAAAACATTAGAGGAAGACGTCAAGCACCTATGACAAATTTTCCAAATAGCAAAGGAGAACGAGTTTTATGTGATGAAAGAGAAATGTGCTTTTGCACAACATGAAGTAATGTTCTTGAGGCACGTTGTGAAAGCAGGCAAGCTAAGGATCAACAAGTCCAAGGCGCAAGTCATCCATGATTGGGAACCACCAAGGAAGGTGTTTAAGTTACATTCCTTTCTTAGCTTTGTCAACTACTATCGAAGATTCATCAATTTATTGAAAAAGAATAGAGTTTGGGCTTGAGTTGTTAAGCGTCAAGGAGCATTCGATCAAATAAATCCTAGAACCTGTGTTCTTCCAAGAACCTTCTCCACCTTAGTTAGTCTAACAAGGGAGATTTTAATAATTGAATACTACTCTACGCCTAATGCCTCCTTAACCCGCAGGAGAGCAGTGTCTCTTTAGGTGAAGGAATGACTATACTTAATTTTCTTAGCAACACTAGCAAGAGGAACCCATTCTTCTACATCTACTTTCATAAAACATTATCTGAAAGCACAACCCACTTTTCCAAGAACGGAAGGGACTCTCTCATAGGTCAAAGGTGTAGCTCCGAAATGATTTTTTTTCATTTCTTTATATTTAAAAGTGATTTTTCAAAAAGGTTATCCTATGGTTATATGGCTATATAACCCTCCCTCTATCTAATTCTCCTCTAACCTTATGTCTAGAGGCTAGAGCAAAGAATCCGCGCTTTCCAACTTGCTTATTCCTATTTCTTTCTAGAAAGCCTACTTTTTAGTCCTATAATGAGCCCTTGAACTTGAGGAGGGGCGATGCAGTTCAATTTCTTAAGTCTTAACTTTTAAGTTGAGTACTTTGTTTCTTTCTAAAGAGTTATTACGGTTTTTATGTATAAAATCCCTTCCATTGCATTTCTAAATCAAGTAAGCATTGTGAAATGCCAAAAGTAACACTAAGAAAACATTCAATTTATGTGATAGGATAGGTGAAGGGGCAACTACATGACAACGATAGTGAGTGCATTAGATCAACATTTGCAAAACAAAAGATATACAATTTCAATTAGCAAAACAAAAGATATACAATTTCAATTAGCCACTTATAGAGTTGGGTACCATGGACCAATGACTGGGACTGAAACAAAGCCCTGCCCAACTACCTTCACCAACACCAGAATCTCGAGGCAACACCGAGTATGTGAGTCCATTGATATCTGAAGAATTCAGAAGTGCATATGGATAAGGGATTTCAATCATGGGAAAAGGAAAGTTCCAAGAAATGTAAACAATAAAGGGTTGCTAAGAATGCACGTGAAACTGCAAATATGATGATCAGTTTGGATTATGTCCTTTAAAGAAGTAGATTATCAACTATAAACACGTATTTAGATGGAGACGTCTGCTTGGTGAATTTTTGTATAAAATGAAAGGCAAAAGACGCATGTTTTGAATTCCTGCCAACTTTGCCAAATGAAGAATTGTAGGGACAAAGAAAATTCATTTACAGAGACTCTACCTTTACCATTAGCATCTAGCTTGGAGATGATGAGGTGGCCATAACTATCCACACTTCCCAACACCAAGTAACCGGGCCCTGCAGATGATTTATAGTAACAGTAATATTATCAATAAAGCATATCCTGAAAAAGCAGCAATTTTGGGTCTTATGGTAAGCAATGTCGAATAGATATTATCTATGTTTTATCATATACCGTGAATACCTTCAGTTTCATGAAGTAAAATACTTTGAATTTCAGATCGATGGGGGCAACGGTTGAGTAATGAAGACTCTACAACCTTTAACAATCCAAACAATTTATTATTTAGATACAATATCACCATAAGTCAAGCTGATACTACTCCTTGCATCTCACATTTCAAGAAAGAATGTAACCTTCATCTAGATGTTTTACATAGCGAGCTTCAATATCATCAAACCTACCTGAGTCTGCACAGGGACAAGGAGGCTTTCTTTCCCTTTTGTGAGAGAGGAATCTTCCATTGATATCTACGAAAACAGAAGGTGATAATCCATCGTATCCAGAGCTAATATATAGCTTTCTGTTTTCCTCAGAAACGACTTGTTAGAGAATTCGAAATTACTTTTTATAACGACCAAATTGGCTAAATCTTCAAC
Source organism: Erythroxylum orinocense (assembly GCA_025531955.1). Lineage (NCBI taxonomy): Eukaryota > Viridiplantae > Streptophyta > Magnoliopsida > Malpighiales > Erythroxylaceae > Erythroxylum > Erythroxylum orinocense. Next base: position 8,980,478 of record JANZLX010000002.1, on the reverse strand, counting down.
TATACTTAACAGATCATAATAACAAGGTTTTGTCACTTTTCGAGAATTTAGTAAACATGAAAAGCGCCAGAGACCACGAGTCAAATGCAGGAAGTGACCACTACCTGCACTTTGTAGACATGGCACCCAGAAGCGACGTAGAGCCAACAAGAGGAACCCTCATCATTAACCTTAAACAACAAAAGCAAAACACATTTAGGAAACAACGAACACACAAACTTCTTGAAAGTTGATACACATAAAAGAAGGGGAAATTAAGATATGGAGGAATGAGATACATGAAGAGCGAGACGACTGGATTGGATGGTCCCAGGTGAAGGATGTTGAAGAAGCGTAGGTGGCACTAATGCCCTTCTCAGACTCTTTGCTTCCAACATAATTATGTCTCTCTATCTCAGTCTCAGTGTCACACACTACATAATACTTCTTGCTTCCGCCGACGGTGATTCTCTGTAAAAGGGTGGCGCAGAAAGCTTGGAGTCTTTGAAAAGGGCTGGTTGAGAGAGTTGGGTTGCACGGACTTATCTCTAATTATATATGGGAGCGTTTTAGACATCCATGGAAATAGCTGCGTGAGGAGGAAGAAGCCTGCGAGTCTACGACACGGGTGGTTAAGACCAAAAACAATCTAAAGTAAGAACTGAACAAGGGTTTAAGGGACTATCTTTTATCAGTTTTATCATAATTTTTTCATGCGAGTTCTTTTCACCTGTAGTTTGCTACTATTCTCTCGTCCTTCTTTTACCGTCTGATTTTTTCAGGTAAAGAACAAAAATAAATATTTCCTTCGATTTATAACAAGTGTCATTTTAGACACATTTATTAAGAAAGTTAATGAAATATATCTGATATACCCTTATTAATTACATATTAAAATATTTTAAAAATATAATATATGTAATTAAGATGTGAGAGAAATTAAAATATAATTTTAAAAATAAAATTATAAATATACATTAAAAAAATTACAAATAACACTTATTTTAAATGATTAAAATCTCTCTAAAACGACACTTATTATAAATCGAAAAGAGTACTATTAAAAGATGTTTATATTAACTTTTTAAATTAAATGTCCTTTAAATTATTTAAGATAAAATGTTCTCAACGCATCTTTTTATTTTGATATTCAAATACTTACCGAGCTTGGTTACTAGAAGAATTTTCTATTAGATTCATACTCCAAACCTTTTTTTAAGACTCTTGAAATTGGGTTTTTCAGTATCTCAGAATTCTGTCAAGGGTTTCTCTTTATTCTTCCAAATTTCTGGAGCTATGGTAAAGTTCACCAGTTTCAATGGCCGAATATTTTCATTTTCTATATGTATATATAAGGAAATTGTAAACAAATTTCATCTAAAGAGTTGGCATGACTTGTGAGTATAATATATGCTGGGAGTACGGACATAAGCAGTTTCACTACTTAATGTGAGCTCAGAACAAAAGGAACACTTCCAGCCAGATAAAGAAGGAAGATGAACCCAATACGAGGTCTAGAAAGTGTTCATCTGAAAAGAAAAACAAACAGGTAAGAAAATCAAAAGGCCCTCAGATCTCATAGCTTGAACGCATCACACGTGGTATAGCGCCAATGGTTTTCGTCAAAGCCTTTCCACAACACTTCAGACACACACACACACACACACACACATAGATAGGTAGATAGAGATAGAGAGAGTGATGAGGAAAGGCTCCGACAAATAAATACCAAGCGACCACTCAATACAGTTGATTTGTGCATCATTGGGCGCAATAGATAAAACACAATTAATTTGAATCTAGAGTTTACTCATATGGCCTTAATCATTGCCAATAGAAGTATAGGGTTTTCTTCAAATAGTCAAATGTCTATGACTTCAGAGCATTTGGGCCACTATTGACGATCTAATATCCTATTCACATAGCCGCCGAAACAACAACGACCATATCGATCTAATATCCTATTCACATAGCCGCCGAAACAACAACGACCATATCAACCACTTCGAAGCTCTTTCTAATTCAGAAACATGTGTTTGGAGGCAATGACACAAGCAAAAGTGAAGTAGTTGGATTTCCGAGCTCTCAAGCAAACTTGTTATTGAAGTAGACAAATAAAAGACCCAAGAACTAAAAACAATTTTGGAGGGTCAGATATAGCTTTCTAGGCTGCAACGTGCATCAATATAGCAGACTCAAAGTCGCTCAGAGCCCAGTGCATGTATCATCATTCACTTTCACTTTATTCAACTTAAAAAGACGAATTCAAAACCCAACATAAGCCATCGTTAAGACGGAATGTAAACCAAAGGCGGTTCCAGTATCAACCACGCATATTAAGAAAACGAAATTAAATTATTACAAATAAAAAAGAGGCCTCAGATCTCATAGCTTTAAAGGAATCATACACGGCTACAATGCTAATGGCATCCAGTGAAAGCCTTCGTACACCAACCACCACTACCAAGAACGCATATAGAGAGAGAGAGAGAGAGAGAGAGAGAGAGAGATGTTGGTGGTGATGAAGATGATTGCGGCGGCAGATATGGTGATCAGTGAAGACTTAACGCTTCAACCATTAGCAACCGTTCACTACTCTTAAATGTGTGCATCATAGGCCTAAACACGCAATACTCAATACACATTCATCAGATTAAACAAAATTGCAAGAGAGATAAAGAAGCAGAAAGAAAATGCGTTTAGATACACCCGCCTCTGGTGCGTTATAGAAAGGGGAAAGTGGAGAAAGCTAGGGTTTCACGTAGTTGTGTTCAACGTTTATACCAATTCATATTAAGCCTATATCTTAGGCCCAATAAGTCGTGAATAGACTCGGTCGCATGATGCAATTGGCCCGTCTAGGATATGGATTATATAATTATTACAATTATTGATCAAATGGAATTAATTTGTTGATTTGATTTATTTTAATATTTTATATTATTAAAGTTGATTTATTTATTTATTTATTATTGTTATAAAATACTCAATTTTTATAGATTAAAATGATATCTAACAATCTATTTTTAATTAAATTTTAACAATCTATTTTTAATTAAATTTTAACTCTTCGACTAGTAAGAATATTCTCTTTTAACTATATTTTAAATTTTTATTCAATTTTTAATTAATTTAAGACAAGTTAATATCAATTAAATCTTTAAACTTAAAAAATTTTATATAACTAATTTAACTTTTAGTCTAACGTTTAAAATTAGTTTTATCTGTTAATTCTGTTAGTTGAGTTTTAATCGTAACTATTTTTTTATTGAGATCTAATTCTTTCTTTTTTATTATTTTTAGTTCAATTTTTTTAATAAATTTTTCTAAACTTATAATGGGTTCAATAAATTTAATACGTCTTTCTAATGTTACAGATTGTGATCTTACTAAAGTATTTTTCTTTAAGAGATATGTTTTGAGAAAAGACATAAAAGTAGAGATTAAAACGAAGGAAACCATTAGCACGTTGAGACTTGAGAGTGGGACTGTCATCTTCTCACAAAAGTGGCAATAGTGGCCACTATATATATATATGGACAAACCCACAAACTATTATTACTCAGAATCTTCAGCTTTCAGACTTGAGTGGTGGCTCCACAAAACCCTGGATAACTCTGTCTCACTCATGCGCGCACTATATTGTTAGGCTAAAATCTTTTTGATGATATTTTTATATGCTAGATAAGTAGCACAAATTTAACTTTTGGACCATCCCACCTCTATAATTGGTATAAGATTGCCCTATGATTTATAATCTAGAGTCGACAACTCATTAATAAAGTGGCCTACTACTTCTCCTGGTAATATATTTTATTGACAGCACACGATGACATTCGCTATATCTTTGGAGGAAGTGAAAAGGTAACTAACGAGCTAGCTGTGCTGTCTTCCATGGAACAATCTATTAGTTTGGAAAGGCTCATGGTTTCCACGTTGAGTACAAAAGAGAGAAATTTCTATAAAGTTTTAGTTGTTAATTTGTCAATATCATACGGTGAATCCGAGAAAGTATATGAAAGAAAACAAACGATACAGAATTTTCAATATCATCACTTATTTATAAGCTAGCTTCTAAATCAGTCAAAAACCGGCCATTACAGATAATGGATTAAACAACTATAAATGAGCTTATCAAAACCCTATAAACAAAGGCCTAAGAGCGCGAGAAAGCAACCCTTGAGATTAGCTTACTCATTAAGGCGTGCAATTATATAGTCCATCAACCATTTTCCTCCTGTCACCGAATCATGGACTGTGAGTGACTCGGAATATACATTAATATTATCACAAGTTGGTATTTGTATATTTATGAACAAGCATGCGTTTCATGGGAGTGTATTGGGAGTCCACTTGTGCGCACACAGAAAGAGAGAAGATATCCCTGGATATCCTTGATATCCATCCTTCACTTTTATTCTTAATGTCTATCTCTGTAGGGGTACTCACTGATATGGGTGGTCTAGGCCATCTATGGCGGAATGGGAGTATAAGAACATACAAGTCTCCTTCAGTAAGAGTTCCCGAATCCCGATGAGTGCTGATTCGCGCTTCTGTCGGGGTTGCAATTGCAGTGCTCACTTCTCAGATATCTGTCAACTGTTGATTCAGAGCTCCCACGAATGTTCATGCAAGTTTGTGAAAGTTGGTCAAGGATATGTAAATATGTACTTGGTAGGAATATTTGAAATGAAGCCTGATCAGGTGAGCTCTAAAGTGTTAGCTTGTACGCAGATTCATTGATGAAGGTGATCGTCATGGTTCTGTCCTATATTTGTAAAGAAAAGATGAAGTGAAAATCTTCCTGTAAGTAGAAGTATCCGTATGTGGTTTTCTTTACAAGTACAATGGAAAATGATATAATTTCCCGACTTTACATGTTTTTATATTTTCAAGAATATTCAACCATCCAATTTTTGTGTAGTACCTTTTCTCCTTCAATCCGGTATCCTCTACCAAAACCCGAGCTTCATGCGATGATTCGTCACGTTTTAATGAGTTAACTAGAACCTTTACTGTTAGGCAGAGGAGCACCTGCGATCGCTAGAAGTGATTTTGTTTTAAATTAGAGAAAGGATAAGGAAAGAAAGCAAAAGGAATATGTACATAATATGGGACAGAATCGGTTAGGACCACTGTCCCTTTTATAATGCATTGTCTTCATCATCTCCATTATTTCACCATTCATTATTTAGCTTGTAACATCAAGGACATCATAAGATGAAAAGTTTAACCAATTAAAAATTATTTCAATTACACATCCTTTATCACTAATCATGGTTGAATCATTAACTAACTACATGTTTATCAAAAGGAGCTTAAATTAAGTAAATTTTGAAATGGAACTCTATTATTGTCAAATTCCTCTGTATGCTACCTTGTATTAGGTCCTATTTATTAAGATTGTCTCTCCATAATCACATACTTAATTTTAAGACTAATTAAGTAAATCTTGCACTCAATGTTTTAGTATTATGTGACGACAGTGAACAGAAAAGTAAAGAATGTAACAAAACAGAGAAGAAATAAAAATAAAATGTGGAAAGGAAAAATAGAACAACTAAAGATTATTTTTGTTATTGAAAATTGAAGTAATATTGTAGTATATATATAATGAATTAGAGCATTTATTTATAAACTTGAAACATAACATACTTCATACTATTATGCAACTATCAATGCAATAAAGATGACTATTAGCTTCTTCTTCTTCTTCTTTTTTTGCTATGATATGAAATTCCTAGCCAATAATAAGTATTTGGTTACAAATTTTCTAAATCATAACATATTGAAGTATTACTATACAAATAAATATTTCTCAAATTTTTTTGAAGACTATTAGTTGTTTATTTTTACTACGACTTTGGTTTTGTAGTGAAAGCTATTTTGTAAATAGGTTAGATTTAATTTTTATAGCTAACAACTTTTAGCAATGTTATTAAACTATGCATAGAATTTTGTAGTTAAAAATGTTTTATGAACACAAATCTGCCCAAATTATACCTTTCAACTATTTTTTAAACTACAAAATATTTTTCGTGAATTTTGGCTACAAAAATATTTATGTAGTGAAAAAATGTCTCAAAAATCACTTAAATAACATCATTTTCTTTTATGTTTTTTTTGGTAAATTCATTTTCTTTTAGTTGATAACGTAATTGAACACTTTGTTTCCTCTTATCGTCTCCTTCGTTTCTTTTTCTTCTCTCATTGTTTCTTCTGAGTCTATTTTGTACCCCTGTTCCAATTCCAGTCTGTGGTAGTCCTCTTCCCTAGTTTTGAGGTACTTCTCTAGTCTCTCTCTCACCTTGTCTATCTTTTTCTTATTCCCAAAGGTCTTCTAAGTACTGAACTTATACCATAACTTGCGCCTACTCCTTTGTAGGGCAATCTCACTTAGGTCCATTAAAGTAAGATTTAGCCTTTCCATGTGATTGTTGACCAACAATCTTGGTTTCAAATGACTATGACTCTCATAGTGTTTAACCCTCACACTCTTGCAAGAAAACTACAAAAGTACTAAATATCAATGACAACAATAAGCATAAAAGAGATATAGCAAAATGTTAACATTTATTACTTCCCTCAAAGTATATAAAGGAATACTCTCTCAATCTCTGTATTTTATACTGAGAGTAGCAAGACTCAAATAAGCTATTTATAGACATCTTTGACTTAATGGCCAAGTTAAAATCTTAACAGAACTCTACTACCTAGATCACATATTATCTTATTGGATTACAACACCTTATCTAATTAGATGATATTCTCATCTAAATAAGACTCTATCTGATAGGATCTATCCACATCACAACTAACAAGATAAAAGATAGCATCTATCTAGGAATGATCCATCCAGCGAAGATCTCCACTATCTTCAAATGATCCTCCCATATGGTCTTCATCCTTTAGAGTTGATGTCTATCTATTGTGATCTTATTTGTCACATCATCCAAGATCTTCCTATGATCTCTATTTGTTGATGGTGAGTCATGCAAGTCTAAAGCCTGTCATAGCACACCGGTTCAATCCAATACTTCCCCATTTTAAATCCATTAGTCATAGTTTGTTCATTTGAGCATACACTAAGTCCTTAGTCAATCAAAACCCAACCTTATCCAAATCAACTCGTACAAGATCTGAAACTCTACCAAAACTTACACCAAGCTTGATCTAACTTGCTAAGTCACCTTGGAACTCCGCATGCCGCCATCATGCATGTGATCCTACTAACCTTCAACCCGATGTCCATATCAAACCTTCTTTTGGTTTCACATTTGAATCTTACATTTTATCGACGATTTCTGCCAATATGTTCATGCCAATGCCTAGCATTGTCCCTTTTCCTTACCTACTCATAAGTCTTTGCCTTGTTCCATCGTCCCGAGTGTCAAACATTGGTCAAGGCTCGCCAATGCCTGCACGATTCCGTTGTTAGGACTTAGGAGTCTAACAGTAGTCCTCTTCCCTAATTTTGAGGTACTTCTCTAGTCTCTCTCTCACACTCTCTCCCTCTCCCTCCCTTTTGTTGCCTTTGTAGTGCCTTCGGCATTTGCTTTTAACTTCTTCTACGTCCCAAAAATTTTCATGAAGAGTGTTGGAGATTTTTAAGGCTTTCTTTACTTCATATTCATATCTCCATTTCTTTAGGGTTCTATTTTTTGATCTGATTGATGACTTGGGATTTACTTTCTTCACTATAAAAAAGAAAAGAAGCTCCAAAAGCTGCCCTCTCTCTCTCTCACTCCCTCCCGCCCCCCCCCCCCCAAAAAAAACCTATCTCTTAGTAATAATCTTCCATTTGACTCATTTAATTATCGATTCGCTAAGGAATCATATGCAAAACACCTCATTTGTAAGCTTATTTTATATTATCCACCTTACTTTCGATAGACATATTGGTTTCTTCAAAAAGTCTGACAAGGTAAGCCTCATCACCTTTTTTGAGGAGTCACAACTATGTTACTCTAGAACCTCAAATTCATCTTGAATCCTAAGCGATTTCCTTTATGAGAAGCTCGCGTATCAATAACTCAAAGCTCCTCTGGTACTTTTTGATCTCTCTCAGAGCGATGATTTTGCCATTGTTCTTTCTCTCTTTTTTAAAAAAAATTGTGTTAGAATTTGCATTAATTAATTGTTCGTTTGTATTTATGTACTTTATCAAGTAATTTTATTAAAATTTTCAATTGGAATATCTTTCTGGCAGTTTAATAAATTGATGAAGAACTAATAAAAAATAGGCATTTCTTTTTACACTCTTTTTTATTAACATATAAAGCTTGGTGTTCAATGTGAATGAGAAGTTTCAGACCCAAGTAGTTGAAGACAATGCATAGGTCTAATACATTCAATTTGAACTAGATGACACGAGTAAATCACAATATATCAATTCCAAATATCTCGAATTAACACCAAACATTTAATAATAAATTATCTCTATATTCTACTCCCTTTTGTGTTTAACAGGACAAGTAAATCTATTCAATATTGATAAATAGTAACTATAAATACTACCACTAAAGGGACAAATGAACTTGACAGCAAAGTTTGAGGATAAAAATTAAAAGATAATATAGAACATTCACTTTCAAAGTCCTACAATTTATGTTATTACAGTTTATATTACAGTTTATATTGTCTGAGATTGTATTATCAAAACAAATACATAATATCAGTTCAAAATTTCTCTGTTTAACATTGAATTGAATTAACACTGAACATTTAACAACTTTACATTTAACACTAATTTATCTCCATAATACACCCTTTTGTCTTTAACAGGATGAGAAAATCTATTCAATATTAAGATAAACAATAACTATAAATGATAACACTAAGCAGACAAATGGACTTGCCACCATAGTTTGAGGATAGAAAGTATAAGATGACATAGAACATTCACTTTCAAAGTCCTATAATTTCTATAATTACATTCTACATCGCTTGTTCAAAGTTTGATATGGAATAGTCCAAGAACAAGTGGATTGTTTATGTCCATCACTAGGTGACTTTATTAAGATTATACATCATAAGGAGTTACCTAGTATTGTATTATCAGTTGATTTTTTTATGATATCTTAATGGGTTTCTCATGTTTGATGTCTGACTATAATGTTAAAATAGCCAATATCTATATTTGGTTCTATAACTTTCATTCATCAATGTTTAGAGTATATTACCAAATGACAATCCTCTTTGTTATATATGAATTAGTTACTAGCTAGAACATAGTGGCATAATTGTTTGACCTATGCCATTTTTTTTAATACAAGGGAAAAAAAACAATCAAAACACAAGGTCCGAACTAATGTAGAAATCTACGATACAGAAATCCGTGTGAATCATGGTACAAGTAGGCCATAATAAGCAATGGTGCCTCCTGAAGTGGATGGACTCCGGGCCTAGAGTAAGCAGCAAGAGCTGCAAGACTGTCCGCACACTGGTTTCCTTCCCGGTGCACATGTTGTAACTGCACCTCCCAAGCTCATCGTAGGATCTCCCGGATACCTTTCACCAAAAAAGAAAACTCAGTCAACGTTAAGACGACCACAGAAAGGAGATTTAGCACCTCCAAAGAATCTACTTCAAGAATAACCCGACAGAAACCAAGATTCCAGGCCAAAAGGCCCAATTGAACTCCTCAAAGTTTCGTAGTAAGGGGAGAGCTCTGACCAATGTGATGCAGAAAACTCCCGCAACACTGGCCTTGCCAATTTCTGATCCGGCTGTCGGCAGAGGCAGTGTTGGTCCCACTCTTGACTGCCCCGTTGGTATTAAGCTTGACCCAGCCTTCCATGGGTTTGGCCCAAGTCACCGGTAGGCCCATTGCTAGCTCATGTGTTCTAAAAATGCAACGTTCAACCAAGTGAGCGCGGACGATCCAGTGCGCATAGTCCAAGACTACATGATGACCGAACTCGAGCCAAATGAAGTCCTCCTCAAGATACCTTTATTTCGCCATGTCCAAAGGAACCAGCAGGCTACCTCGTAAATGGTAACCCATGGAACTTGGTGGACTAAGTCCGGCTTGTTCAGATTACAATTCACCCACTGCTCCACGTCTTGACGAAAGAAGGTGGGGTCTACGAGAGTAGGAGGGAATTTAGACCAGAAAGTTTTAACTCGTCGGCAATTGCGAAAGGCGTGCAGCGTAGTTTCGTCGTGGCCACAGGAAGGGCACTTGCTATTGAGCATCAGATGACGGGCTACCCGTTGTTGGTTAGTCAAAAGCTTTTGTTTGTACAATAACCAAAGGAAAGCCCATATCCGTTGGGGACCAACCTATTTCCAGATAGAAGCCCACGACCTTCCAGTAGCAATGGTGGGGGTACCCTCGATTAAAGCGTAGGCAGAAGCAGTAGTGAACTTTCCATTCTGGGTAGGGCCCCAAGAAATAGTGTCCATAGTGTTGTTGGGCGAAGCAAACTAGAACGCCGCTATAGCCATACAAATAGAGGGGGGGAGATATTGATGAAACCGAGACCAGTGCTAGGAGCCTCCCTCATTCTGAAAATCGGTTACTGTGGCAATGTCGGACCCCACTACCGGAGCCCGACGGTCCTCGGGAGGTGAGTCCTACTGAGACCCGTGCCCGAGACCCTGCTGGGCCTAACTGTAATCTGCTGTCTGACCTTATCCCAAACAAAAGGAAAGAAGTCTCCCCAACATAACATAAGTCGACTTATCCATGTCGACAACTCGACTTATACAGACTAGAAACTAATAAGTCGACTTATGCATATCGACAACTCGACTTAT
>JANZLX010000002.1:8956400-8968118 GCA_025531955.1 Erythroxylum orinocense | reverse complement strand
CTTAATTTTATAATTGTATGATGATGATTGTCTTTGTTTATATTAATTGTGGTTATTATTTATATGTAAAATATTTACAAATTATTGTTATTTCAAATTAATTATCATTATTATTTATTATTAAGATTTTTGAAAGCATGATGTAAACAGTAAACTAGTAAAGTATACAGTACAACTGTACAATATATCAATATGGACTATTTTGCAATTTTTAAAAATTTTAGGGACTATTTTATAAATTTTAAAAATTTTCCAAAACGGTACCGGTACAGTTCCGTTCCAAAGCTCAATCCGGTATCGAGCCCGATACGGTATTCATAACATTGATTAAAAGTATTGCAAATAACTTTGCCAAATGAGTTAATGTCATCAATTGAAATATTAGAATTTGTTCGAGCTACAAATTGTTATCCAAATGTTTTAATTGCTTATCGAATTCTATTGACTATACCTGTGACTGTAGAATCAGTTGAAAGAAATTTTTCAAAGTTAAAATTATTGAAAACCTACTTGAAGTCATCAATATCACAAGAATGGTTGAATGGTTTTGTTATATTATGTATTCAGAAAGATATGTTAGAGAATATTAATCTTGATAATATTATTAATGATTTTACATCTAGAAATGCACGGAGAAGTTGTTTTTTATAAATCATGATTCTCTGTGTATTTGTTAGTGTTATGATCATTTAATATTTAGTTGATTATATAAACTTATAAATTGAATTTATAAAAAAATAAACTTCTAAATTGAGTCATTTATGTTTCATACAAATATGTAAACTTAAGTATATTGTCAATTTATTGGCGCCCTTTTTTTAATTTCGTCCAAGGCCTATCAAACGATAGGAACGGCTATGAGCATAAACTACATATAATTATAACCAGACAAAACATTTACATGCATAAGAAATAGGGACCACAATATGGAAATATATAAACTACAAGTAATCACAACCAGAAAAAGGAAATGAGAACCACATCATATAAATTTATAAACTAAAATAATTACAGCTAAACAAAAGACATAGGGACCTAGGTCCCCATGATGCATTGTTGTCCTCATATTGCCCAGTAGTGGTTGGGGCGGGGGAGTAAGGGACGTAAAGGAGCACCGGCTGGTCTATCTGTTGCGATGTGCGGAAGACATAAGAACTTGTGAGTCCACCTGCTGCGAAAGCGATATTTGGTTCACTTGTTGAGATGAGTGGGAGTGTAAGAGAGACAAACGATGAGTGTTATGGATTAGGAGTTTGGACAAAGAGAAAGTAGCGAGAAAATGAAAATTAGGGATTAGGGACATATTTTATTACCTGTTAATAATTTTAATTAAGATATTACAACGATGAGTGTTATGGATTAGGAGTTTGGACAAAGAGAAAGTAGTGACAAAATAAAATTAGGGATTAGGGATATATTTTATTACCTGTTAATAATTTTAATTAGGAGTAGTGAGAAAATAAAATTAGGGATTAGGGACATATTTTATTACCTGTTAATAATTTTAATTAGGATATTATATCCTAATTAAAATTATTACCTGAATTATATTATATCCTAGTTAAAATTATTAACAGGAAATAAAATATATCCTAACTAAAATTATTACCTGAATTATATTATATCCTAGTTAAAATTATTAACAGATAATAAAATGTCCCTAAATTAATTGTTTAAATATTTACTATATAGCAATAGAACTCACTTTTTAGTTAAAAATAAAAAAATATCAAATCAATCAATAATTTATTTTACGAAGAATTACTTCTATCGAATTTTTACCTAATCTAAATAATTTACAAACATTAAATTTTAATTTAAATATTTTAAAAAATTAAGATTTAAATCATACTTTATTATATTCATTCAAAACATACTTTTATTCTAATTTCAAATTTATTACATTGGAATTCCTTTTTATGCTATTAAATATTAAAGTTTAAATTAAAATTTAGTAAACAAATATTAAATTTTAAGTTTTGTTTTCACTAAAACATTTTCAAATCACCTGTTGTCATTATTCTATTCTTACATCTAAAAAAAGGTGACCTGTTCCATTGCATTTACCTTAACTAATTCTTCTTTGAAAATCAGCACGTGTCATGAGAAGTAACATAAAAGAAGAATTAGGTCAGTTTAATCCTTGTGAGACAGTTAACGAAAGGAAATCTCCTGAACAAGCACATCAAAATTAAATTACTGGATACTGCTACTAAATGGGGTTTCCAAATCCGAACTCTTAAATCTCTTTTTTCTCTGTTCTTCTTTTCCCAAACTAAGGCAATAAATAAAAGTTTTAACACAACACCATAAATTCATTAAGAGCACAGAAATAAGAAAAGGAAAGTCCCTTCAATGAGCACAACCGCTTGCACTTTCTTGTATTTTGAGTTGTACAGATCTGGCATATAAACACCCAAAGCTACAGACCCCTAGATAGAAAAGCACTTACCAACTAAATGTTCTAAATTTTAAGCATGCTCTCTTTTTTTCTTCTATTCACATGCCAGTTTGGTATCAAAGCTGCTCAAACAGATGGCAAAGGCCTGAAATGCTGACAAAGGATATCGGTAATCCATTGTGAACATATCTTTTCCCACCTTACCAAATTGGAGAATTATGTCAGATTGGGGAGGCTGCGATGACGTTGGTGCAGCAGCAACAGCAGCAGCAGCAGCAGCAGGGGGCTGTGTTGCAGCAATAAGCTGAAAGTTTTTCACCGATGCAACTGTAACCCTCCCGCGAAAATTGAGGCACCAGCACTGCAACTGCTCATGCCATCTGGGTGCCTTGTTCTTGAGAACCAATGGCCTCTCTTTGCCATCATCTTCTTCATCTCGGGGTCCACCAATATCAGAGAACCGGGAACTACTGAATTCACTAGAATTATCAACAGATTTTGAGAAAGAAATACTCCTAAATGAGTCTTCAAGGGAGCGGGGAAGAAGCTCAGGCTGGCCTGGGACACAACCACCTGGTTCAAGTGATGAGGCAGGGATCGAGTACATGGTGCAGTGCATCCTTCGTGGACCCCTTGTGCCTAGCACATTCAGCTCATACGTGACCTGTGCAATATTATAGCTTCCAGTGGGGACTTTTGGGGAAACTTTCTTTGAGTAGAACCTAGAGCTTCGGCCAGGTGGACAGAGCTGAGAAGTAGTGTATGGGGGCTGAGTGTCATAAACAATGAACTTGGTTCCAAGAAAATTTGACCTGAAATAGAAACAAGTATGCATGTCAAGATGACTTATGCATAGGATAACCAATCTCATGAAAACAGGAATCATAATCAATCATAATCAACAAGGCAGAGCTTATATGTTCAAGCACATCAATTTGAACTGCAATTTTGTCTATTATGAATGCTGAACTTGCAAGAAAGATGATGAAAATTGAGCCATGGAACACTATCACATAACTAAACGAACATTTTACTTAGATTATGACCCAAATCTGGCAAATAATGGATTGGAAATAAAACTTCCTAGAGGGCCAATCCAATTGCTTCTATCCTTATGGCCAATGACAACTACATACAAATATCACCAACAACCAATCTTTGAAGTGCATGAATGGAATGCTACTCTTGTCACCAAAGCAATTTCAAGCAGACTAAGCAAATGAAATAAAGAGTCCTTTGTCATGAATGCAAACAGAAGCATACTGAATTAAAAGCAAAAAAACTTTTATTTTTGAACTAATAAAGTGGAAATTAATATCCACATTACCATGTAACATGCACAAACATACTTGAACAGCTAAAAATCTTCTTTTAATTATTATCGTAACCACACCCGTAATTCTAACTCGGGTACACAACAGCAATGGATTTTTGTGCAATCTAGTAATATCTTGAATTTGTCGAATGTAAGGGTGAGATTAATTTCAAAGTATCCTCCTTAATCCAATTACACAAATTAATACTACATAACCTTACAGATCATTTCTAAACAAAGTTCAGCATGTTGCTATATGATAGACAAATTTCCTTCATTTCATCGTAAAAGGGGAAATGAGGGAAAAGAAAAGAAAATTGGTACGTGACTAGGTCAGGTAAGTTAAGTGGACAAGTGTCTGCCTCAAAAGCACTTTTCATTTTCATTTCCTAATCTGCAATCAAAGATACTGACTTCAAAAATGTTTCAGTGAAGCTAGATTGCAACCAAAGTAGATTGATTAGTTGGGCTTACAATGCCCTATATTTGTAAGTCACAAGTCCAAGACAAAGTTGACATCAGTAAGAAATCACATTTAGGACCTGAGGCCTTACCTCAGTTTTCCAATGTAAGTGTTGCTTGATCTAGATATGTTACCAGCATCCATGGAGATTACATATTCTGTGCACGTAGTTCTCCGCGTCCGTTTTGCAGACAGAAGAAACTTTCCATTTTCAACAAGTAAAGCTGAAGAGGCATGAACGCAAACAAGATCACAAGTTTAGACAACAACTAAAAGAAAACAAGAAAACAAAGGTTGTGTGGGATAGAGGAAATGGATGGGAAAGGAAATCAACAAAAAATGAAGGAAAACGAGGAAAAATGAGTTGTTTTTAGTATCGTAATGACTGGCTCACACTGCATGAATTATAAAACCCCAGAATTCGCTTGTACGAACCATTACGACTTTAGACGCAGGAAGCACAGCAAAGAAAAGCAATCTATCATTTGTGAAGATAGATTATATAAAGACAGATTTGAAGTTGCTGAGGGCAATTGCATCAGAAGAGAGAGATTTTGAAAAGAATCTAATCCTCAAGTTTACCAAAATACTTTGCCCATACAAGGAATGATGCAGTTACACATACATAACAACCAAAATGCATCCTCATCATCCAAACGCCAACTTTTCAGAATCGCAATAATGTGATTGCAGACACAATTTCACCAAGGAAAATATAACTCTAAATGAAAAATCCACACACTTGCACGAAACAGAGGATCATGGGAGCATGGCCCAGGTAGAACAGAAAACCTGTGGCTTAAAATCACTAATCTATGTTAAACAGTAAAGGAAGCTACTCAGTTTCAATTGAAATGATAAGAGGGGGAGAGAAAGACAAGAATTGAAAAATTACGAGACATTGATAGCAAAGATAATTAGTTACTGATTTAACTACTGCATATCAGAAAGCATCACGTCTTCAAGTCACTTGAAGAATAATAATAGCACATAATTCCCCTTCCATCCATAATGCAGGAGGGAAAAAAAACATAATACAAACATTATGAAGAATACACAAACGACCCCACATTATACCATATCAAAATTTAATACACTGGTCCAAAAAAAAAACAAGAAACTATACTACATCCAAACTTTTGGAGTCATATTCCATGGCCTCACACTGAATGACCATCAATTACTGATAAGAAAAATACTCAAATGAAACACCACACACATAATCATAAGATTACAGAAAAGATGAGGCAACTTTATAAATCACAAAATGAAGCAAAACTTACCAGGGCTAAGACAGAGGAAAAGATGATAAGTTGACTTAGATTTATCCCTCTTAATAAAGCACTGGATAGTTCCATCCCTGGCCCCAGGCTGTAAAAGACAAAACAACCAAAGATAGCAAGCATCAAACACTAAGTGGTTCTAAGAAAAGCCCTCCTCTAAAGCAAAAAAAGATAGCGCATCCAAATGTAAAACTTCAACAGACAATCTGGTAGATACAGAAACCAATTAAACACATCAAGTTTAGCATATTAAATCCAATTCCATTCTATATGGAAAATGAAGGTCAGAAAATTATTGTATAAACTCACCTGCTTCAGGGAAACTGGAAAAGTAATCTTCCCACAGAACTCTGGACTTCTAACTATTTCTTTACACATATCCCTCCATGACCTGCACACTGCAGCACAAGCAACAACATGTTTGCGAGCAGGCCAAGTACTCTCACTTGCTTCCAACCTCTTGATCACATCACGCAATAACTCAGGTGGAAGGCTAGCCCAACGGCTGCTCTGAATGACTGCAGCTTGATCATGCAACTCACTCGATGTGCCATGAGATTTCCCTCTATGGTGACCTGGTAGCCTCACCTCAAAACTCCGCCTTGATAAGCTCCCAAACCCATCCCTCATATCACGAACTATGCTACGGAAAGACATTTACTCCAATAACCGGTTGGTCTACGTTATTATAGGCTCAAATCTTCTCACACAAACAGTGATTACAGACAGATACAAACTGCAAGACACGTGCACAACAACAGATCAGCTATGCTTTTTTCAAATTGTAGTTGCAATGCTTGACAATAAAGAAAGAAAAGAAAAAGAAGACAGATAGGAGGAAAAGCACAAACCGGGAAAAGAAGATTCTCGTACATAAAAGGAAAGAGTCACATGGACCAAAAAGCACCTAAAATACCATACTTTATCAGAAACATCTTTTGGCGGGTTTTGAACCTAACCTTCCAACACAAATTGTCATGAACTCAGATCTGGTTTCTGATATAAACTTTTATGCAAATTAAGAATCTAAGCAAAGGAAAGGAGAACAGTATCTATAAGTTATGCACCACAACTATGTCAAGTAAATATGGAAGAAATAATTGATACCAACAAATTCAACTCAACATCCGACTTCCTTCATTGTGAAACTCAACTATCTAAGCCCATATACAAACTAAAAGGTTCAACTTGGCCAAATTTTTCCGAAGAGAAACACCCACCACTAGATCACAGAAAATTCAGAATCCTCTATCAAGATAGTACATACGTATGAATATAAATCCAAAAAGAAGTTAGGCAAAACCAGGAAATTTAAAAAAAAAAAATTTCTCGAGTTTAGCAAGCGATGTCAACAAGAAATGATATCTAGAGATTCCGATTTCCCTATTTTACGTCTTGCCCAGTAAATCTGTTTGTTGACTAAGGTAAATGATATTCATCCATTACAATTTTCCAGAGACAAGTAGGCGATGACTTGAAACATGATTCACCATACATTCCAGTTTTAAAAAGTTTATGAAAAAATCACAATAAAGTACCAACCTTTAGAACGTAAGCACCGACAAGAAAAATTCAACTCCCAACCTTCACAGATCACCAAAATTCAGTGCAAAGATCACTACTTGTCAGGCAAAACTCTGCATCAAAGACACAAACTTTAGGTCGCCCAAATGTTCCGCAACCCAGAAAACTTGTCAAACAAAACTCACAAAGAAAGCTAAAATATTTTCGTTCACAAGAAGTGAACTACCTTCACCAGACTCCAATAAATTAGAAAACCTAAAAGGGTACTACTCAAACAGTACCAAACTTTTCAGGGTTTCGAAGATCACCCATCAAGACAGAGACTTTGGATTCTCTGATGGAATTATCCTCCAGAAACAAACAGAAATTGAAGACCTTATAAGAAGCGAAATGAAGAAAAAGAAGGTAGCAAAAGATAGAAACGGACAATAGTGCAAGTCAATATAGCTCACCCCCATCCTTCCGAGTTAGATCCTTAGCTTTACCACACGGTTTCTCTCTCCTGCAAACTGTACACACACGGACTTGAAGGAGCGGATTAAATCCAGTTCAGGTCAGGAACAGACACGTTAAAAAAGAAAACAAATTAATAATAATAATCCGGGATTGTCACTAAAGAACTAATTCAATTTAGGTTTTGTAACAATTATTGTCCATTAGTTTCTAAAGAGTCCTTTGACGGTTGACCTTAACTTCCCGTTACTTCACCGACTTTCCCAACTCCGTCATCTTTAATTACGCGGCGCACGTTAGAATCAAGAGCGCACGATAACAAGATAACGAATTACATTGTATTTGTTTGTCTCTTTAGCACTAGAAAAGACTATTCTCTTACGTAAACCTAACTATAAATAATACCTAAAGACCAACTAAATAGTAATTGTCTTTATGACTAATATATCTAGTTAGGCGTTTGTTGAAGTGTCACCAGTCACCACTGATGGATGGGCTGCTTTTAAATTATTTTTTGACTACGTCAAGAGCTTCTGATTGGCTTTGACGTTGTCCTTCGTGTAAGCAAGCGTGATGCACACTGCAACTGTGATGGTAGTCCATTGGAATTCTTATTTAATTACAAAATTGCTCAAACTAATTCTAAAATGTCCATAATTGTGCTAAATGCTAATTTAAATTGTGGAAGATGTTTAAGCCATATTTAAATCTAACCGCTGTAGTGTCGTGTGTTATAAAATCGATTGGCGCTTTTACCGTTCTGAAACTAAAATAGAAGGTTTTTTTTTGGGTGTGAACTCAGGATATTATCAGTGAATCCAGTAATTAATCCTTTTATTAATTTGTAGGTTTTTCATGGAGTGAGATACCTGGCTCAAAAATTTAAAGTTGCTTCATATTTAAAGCTAAAAATCAAATCCTTAATTTTTAATTAAAAATTGATAAATCCGCAACCACATCTTTGAGTTAAAATAGAAGTTATTTTGAAAGTACAACAAGTGACTCGAGTTATTAGAAAACAAATCGTTAGGTTTCTTGCCATGCTTTCTGGGAAAATACGGTGGGGACAAAATATAATAATTGCTAAATTATTCAACAATTAATAAAACTAGAAATAATTATCAATGATATATTTTATTTTATATAAGTCATTTAAAAATAATTTTGTTAATAATTATGGGTAAAATTGTAAATTACTGAACCTTCTCAAATTTACTGTTATCAGCAAAAATTTTATTAAATTGTGTTGTTATATATATATATCCTTTTTTTTATGAAAAATTTATTTTTTTGAAATATATATATAGTTGATCCTTTTTTCTATTATGAAAATTTTATTTTTTTGAAATATATATATATATATATATAATTTTCATAATAGAAATATATATTTCAAAAAAATAAAATTTTCATAATAGAAAAAAGGATCAACTTGTTATTTGCTATCTAGTTAATACAAGCATTAATAATAATACTCGGTAAAAATATTGTTGAATGTAAAATTCAAAAAGGTGGAATAATATACGGTCTTGCCTTTGAATAATAGAGTGATTATTTTCAAATGACCTAATATCTGGTTAATATTAGAACTAAATTGGGGTATTATTTTAGAGCTAACTTGCTCAATCTTCTATTATTTTATTTTGTTAACAAGTCAGCCATTCAAAACAACAAAAGAAAAATATCATAAATAAAATAAAATTACTGAAATTTAAAGTTCAAACACCCGTGCGCATCATGTTCTGTGTACTGTATGCCTATGTCTGTAGAAAACAGGTATGAGAACGTAATAAATAGGATATTCTGTGTACTGCATATCCTAAAAAATACAATAACTCACAATGAGTCGTTGTTAGACTAAGTCGACATAGAACTCATTAACAAATTCTATACGAAATAAATCTATCGATAAAAGTTTCTACTAATTCCAGACCTTCAAGTCCTTGTACACAAGTTGATCCAATGAAAAAGAGAATTGTGGTTGATGATAGGATAACCAATACCAATCCTTTTTCAAAGACAAGTATGAAGTAGGTGGCTTAATTTGACTTGGGGAGGGCTTTTCCATTGTGAAATGGATCCTAGGAGAGTAGGTTTTGAAACCTTTGGCATGGGCACTTCCTCCTTCATTTCCTTAAAGTGATTCTATTGTGTCTTGAAATTTCTCCCTGTTGATCATGTCCGTCCATACACACAATTACATATGTCCGTAACACCATTAAATAGACATTGACGTGATTATTAATGAGTATAATACGACAACTATTTGTTCTATAATGAATCGTTGAAGTATCCAAAGCAAAAATTAATAAAAATACCTAGAATGGTTTACTTAGAAAAGTGAGAAAACATATTGCTTTTGCTGGCTTAAATTTTAGGGGTAGATCCTCTAACCCTTTACCCTGGCATATGACAAAAGCCATGTGATTATGTGAAAATTTTGAAAGTAAGGTGCTCATTTGATAAACAATCTTAAAAGGAGATTTGAGTTTCGTTCCAGTTAACTAAAATTTCACTTGCTCATATGTCCTATGTGGATAAGATAATAAGAGGCAAAGTCAACATGAATTTCCCTAATTCCTTTTATCCTCTTCTCACTGTTTAAATGTATTTCCTTATCATCTTCTTCACTGACGTCGGAGATAATGAGATGTTATAAAGTCTGTAAAGGATCGGCAAGTGAAATGATAAATGATCTTGTGTAATTTACTTGAGATTGGGAGAACCCTATGGCGACACATTTAATTAAAACCAACTTGTTATATATCTTGCATCACAAGATAGAATCGTATGAGATTTGATTTGTGAAAGCATTATCGTATGTGACGTATGCAATTAAATAATTAACCTTGTTATCTGTTTGTTTACAATTAGATAAACAATAAAAAAGGGTTAGGTAACATTTTATTAGGTGACATACACTTACATCTAGTAGGGTAACAATTAAGTTTGATGCAAGAGGAAAAGAAGGAGGAAAAAAAAAAAAAGAAAGGAAAGAGAAGAAGTGGTGCATGTCACCTTCTAGGTGACTTGCCTTAAAAGGAGTCGTTATAGATAGACACATAATTATGAGTTGTTTTAAAAAACGAGACGAATTTAGTTGGGGTAGTTATTGAACCATGATAAAGATAAACGGATGGAGTTAGAGGATGACGATGATTTGATATATTGCTATGCTATTAACCTATACACATAAGTGAAAACAAAAAAAACTAAAATAAAAGACACCTTTCTATTATGGTTACATTGGATTGATATATGCGTCGGGTTTCACTTTTTATGTTTCCATTTGTCACGGCTATGCCAACGAAGGAACAACCAAATTCTGCTTATGCCACATATGTTTAGATACAATTTTAAATTAAATTTTCCTTTATTCTTAATTCTACATCCATAATATGGTAGATATTTTCCTATAAAGATGTACAACGATTAATTGCATTTTGTCAAATTTTTATTACTTATTGGTTAAGTTATGTAAAATTAATACGAATGAAAATAATAAAGTGACCTGATAAATGATCTAAGTTAATTGATCAAAGTCTAATAGGAAAATAGACCCAAATTAGTATGGGTTAGATTCATATAGGGGTTGTGCTATGAATATCCGATACGGAAACTATATATATATAGAGGTTAAAATCTCTTATAGTTGTTTAAGTAATTCGTAAATGTAAAGTTACTTAGACCTATTCAGAGGTTCACGTTTTAACAAAACTACAGAAAGATGTTGATCACGTCTCGATGAGTCAATCCCGTGAAGGTACCGGAGGATTCGTGCTTGTTTCAACCTTAGAAAACTCCTCCAATCGTTATAGAACTGAAATCAGGTATTTCTACATTTCTTCGGTGTTTCCCTTTCGCATCCGATTCAAAATACATAACTAAGGCTCATGTTACATATTACACGTAGTGTCAGAGCAGTTACGTGATCGAGTGGTTAAAAATGAAGTTTTTTCGATTTTTCTCCATAAGAGTTTTGAAGAATAATGATTCATTTTTTGTTTTTTTTTTTCTTGTGTATGATTGCTTGAAAGTGAGCTACATGTGGTTAACGTTGAAAAATCGGCTGAAAACTAGTCATGGAGTGCTAAAAAATAGCCTGAAACTCATCAAAAATTGCCCTGACCGTCACCTTTAACAGAGACCGTCGGGCATCTATGGTACACGCACCTGACGCGTGCACAGTGCATGCAGGAGAGCAGTGGGTCGTGTTAAGTCAACATGACTTTACGATTAATAAATTTTGATGACAAACAAAAAGCAGACGAATGAAAAG
>JANZLX010000002.1:8912970-8932483 GCA_025531955.1 Erythroxylum orinocense | reverse complement strand
GTTGCCATTAGGTTTAGGTCTTCACGTAAGTCTTAGTGTTTGCATAGGAGACGACCTCTTATTACTGGGCCATCAACACCTGGTCTTGGAGTTGGGCCTTATTAGGCCGACCCGACCAATATTTATAATTATAGCAGAAATCTGATTATAAGTTTTAGATCATAAACTTGACTTTATAAGTCAAGTTGAATTTGTTGACGAGTGTTGAAAGGAGCTACTGGCAGCAGTGATTGGCGGGTAACTGGAGAGCTAAAGGAGGAGAAAATGGGCAGACAGCCTTTGAAGAAACTCCATAGAGGATAGCGGTGGAGACGATAGAGAGGAGGTGACAAACGAAGAGGAGATCGAAATGGAGATGAAGAGGCAACAAACTGAAGCTTGTGAGTTCAAAACAAAAGACAACGGTAAATATTCATGCGGAGGGAGGAGAAAAATAAAAAAGAAAGGCTTGTGAGAGTAAAAGTCGACGACTAAAATTGATTTTAAGAGTAATTTTAATTTTTTAAAAATTATATATCGATGTTTCGTTTAACGGTTAATATTGATCGATAGTGACCCATATCTTAACAAATATGAATTTGTATTTGTTGGTACTATTTTCTGTTCTGTTGGACCTATGTGATACGCTATTGGTTTCTTTTCCCTCGTAGCAGAAAAGGTTTCATCATCGTACGACATTAGCGTCGCGTCCTTTGGAGTTTCGATTTAAATATTTTTTGGGGGGTTTAGAAAATTATGAGAAATAGTATGTTATTAATGCGCATCATTTTACAAAAGCGGAGCACGGTATTCTATAAGAGGTTGCTTGTCGACAAGGCACCTTAGATCGGTTAAAATTATACTACATGTTTATTCAGTAACAGCTTGTTAAGGTTTTGGTCGTGTACGGTGTAAGTTACCATGATATGTGTGTTTACTAATGTTAACTTGCCGTTGGTAGACTGATTGTTTGGTTGTTTTTTTTTGGGCTTGAAAATTTACTACTAGCTTGTGTTCTGATCTTTGTTTAGTGATTTTTCATGAGAAATCAGTTACATTTCCTTGGTAGGTAAGCTAATAGATATGGCGGGATTGAGTCCATTGACTGAGACTTGAAGAAAGTGCCCAGTTGGCATACGAATTACCTCTTTTCGTATGAGCAAACCGTGGTGTAATAACATCGATTTCCACTGTAGCCTCTGGCGACCACACATCATTAGACAGACAAAAGTCTGCAGAAGGGGCAATCAGGAGGAGGCACGTAGCCGCTTTATGGGAATAAAGGCTGTGATGTATTGAATGAAAAAAAAACTATATGTGGCCAAACAAGAATGGTGCCCTCTTCTTTAATTTATAATATTTTACCTGTTTAATGTATGATATTGATGGTAGGCATGTGGCCCTTTTTGCTTCTGTTAACTCCTTTTCCTTTTGTCACACAACTTGCACGCAGCAGAAAAAACGGAGTCAACTCTTCTCAATCAATGCCTGCCTGATTTTGATCTGTGCCTCTGGCTTCTCTCAAAGCAGTGCGATTGAAAGCAATGTGATTTCGCTGCGTGCGAGCATGAACTGAAGAAGGTCTAGGCCTAGCAGATAGACCCAACTAGGCTTGCAAAAGTATGTTTTTGGGTCTAAATCCTTCTTCACTTGGTCAGTCTGGATTAGGTCCAAATATAGTCCCGAAGCAAGTAACCCTTAATCGTTACAATGAAATCTTCTGAATTAACCAAAATCACATCTATGGTCACGTACCATTAATTGACGTCCATTCATCCATTCAAGTAATATGTTTGTTGGTGATTAGATGGCTATTGTGGAGGCCACGAAGACACCCATTGCCATGGTAAAAACCTACATGACTGCCCCCTTGTAATTTTTTGGCGATTTCCCTCCTTAGTTGATAGGACGTTACTTCATGTTAATGCTTTCAAATCATGGTACTAGAATGTCTAGATCTTTGTGACTTATGGCTACTTGATAAGTCATACCACTCCCATTCCTTTTCCTTTTTTTTTTAACTTTCTTTTTACAAATTTCAAGGATTCTTGTAGTTAAAAAGAGAGTTCATGCGAATATTCCATCAAGAATTTGATTTGATTGCACCGTGATACGAGTATCACCATGCTTTCTAAAGTTCAAATAAGATGGATTTATGAAAATGAGGAAATTTTAGTTCAATAGTATGAAAATGGTTTGAATTGAGGCTTTAATAGATTGCTTGCAATGTAGAAGGAGTTGAACTCCTACCAACAAGCTCTTGACTTTTGATGAAGATTATTTTTTAGTTTATTAAATAATTTATTTGATTCATATAAAAAAAAAGCAAATAACAAAAATAATAAATTAGTCTATTTTGAAATGTGAAGCTTATTCTAGTTTTAGTTCATATAATTTTGACATTATCAATAAAATGCTATATAATTTGATATCTCTATTCATTATTTGTAAATAAATGTGTAATAGTTTAAGTTTAAAATTGTCTTAATAACAATTTATTCAATTGTTAAAATTTTTAAAAAATTCTTTCCCTTTTCTTTTTCCTTTATAAGGGGCTAATTCTTTTTTTAACAACATTTTAACTAAAAATATGTTGCCTATATTATTTCTCATCCTTATCATTCTAAAGTATTATAAGTTACAACTTTCACACAATTTGTCTCCAACCTAATATTGTAATAATAAAATTTTGTTTCGATATTATTCATATCATTTTAAATTTAAATTAATCTAATAGGCTTGAATTGATATTAAGTGATGGGAGCCCATTTCTTTGCACACCAAAACTTCTCGTAACAAGGATGTCATTAGAATAAATCCTAGCAAGAGTCATGCCTGAGTTCCAATCTTCTTTTTTTAAGTTTAAGCTATTAAAACATAGATAAAAGTGCTAAACTTTTGAGTTTACTGCAGCCTACAAATACACGGTTGAAGCATAAGAAAAGGCTAAAAGGAAACAAAAAGATAACCACTTAAGTTACAAGCATCGGTGGGTACAAAAGAAAGAAAATCTAAGGTGACGTGTCTTCATGACAACTACACTTACCATTAGGCTTTGGCTTTATGAGACGCCCACTCCATCTCCATTTGAGTTGCTATGTTCCCATCCCATCACCTATCACTTACCGATGTGTAATGCACTCCACTGTGTTTTCCTCGCTAGGCTCTGCATTTTCTTGATCATATATCACTGATCTTTTCCCATCTTCGTCTTCTTTCTTCTTCCCCCACAACACACCATAGAGCCCACCCACTAGCAAGACTGCCCCACCAATGCTGCAATAGATCAAGTCAGATAAGGACCCTGTCATCTATTTATTTGATTTGCTTACGGATAAATCATTAGTAAACTAGTTCAGGTAGAGAAGCTAGGATTTAGACCTCCCCCAATGAAGGGTTTCTTTCCACAAGAGTACTGAGAAAATGGCTGTTATAAGAAGTGCCAAGGGAGTGAACATTGCTGTGAAAACTGGTCCTTTCTTCTGTATTGCCCAAACTTGCAACCAGTAGGTGATGCCAGTCACCACTATACCCTGCCATTATGTAGTCAGTTCCAACCTGTGCCAATTTTATGTAATTGCATGCAAATCTGTGTAAATATAAAACACTAGATATAAACCAACTGGAATCATATCCGATGTAGACATAAATGATTTGTAAGTGATATATGTCGATAACCCCTATAATTTTGTACGACACTCGTCGTTGAATAGGACATTCTTTTATCTCCTATAGGAAGAAATTTAGGTCACTCTAGTTGAAGCTGGAAATTATACTTTTTGTTCTTTTTTATCGGTTCCTTTAGCTGATTTGATAGGTGTCGAAAGGGGCTTTGCCACGAGGCCATGATTTTTTTAAAGGTAGCGCATAAGATTTTTTTTGGTACTAAAGAAGTTGTAAGAAAGCGTTATTTACGAGGAGAAGCAATTCCTTGAGCATCCAAGCGGAAAAGATGAATCATGCCAGCCAAAATGTTTAGTATAAAAATCTTTAGAACTATTGGCTAATTAATCAACCTTTAACATAAACGTAAAACAATGGGGAATTGGATTTGTGAAATTAAAATATATATGAAGCAATTGGATCTATATATTTGAACATCATAACAAATCAAATTTCAGTTTCGAGCTAATTTGAGATAAATAGCGTAATCCGGCGCATTAATTTGAAAAATGCAACTCTTTTCTTATACAAAAGATGATTAATTAAGACGACGACAGAAATGGTTGGAATTCTTACACAATAGGCCACTGACAAAAGTTGCACATCCCAGCCAAGCTTCCAGGCTGATGGATTCCTCTCCACTGCAATGCTCCATGTAGCCGATTGAATGAAGCTAAAGAAGCACTGCAGGGTGGTCAAACGCAGTTTTGAAGGATATTGCTTGACAATGGGAGTCTACAAGAGCAACAAAGCCCCAGTAAAAAACATAGAAAAAAGAAGCAGTAACCAAAACAGAAAAATATTCAGAAGATGAACAATATTTATGTAGAGGAAAGAAATTTAGAAACCTGTTGCTCATTATGAACTCCTACCTGCAAAATAAGCCACAAAGACCATAATATGTTGGCAGAGATCATGATGAGAGCGCCTTTGATCCAATCCCCTGATCTAGAATAAGTGTTGAGAGATGGACCCTGCTGATGATGATGCCTCAGTTCGTCAATGGATGGATGCCAGTTGTGAATTCTGATAGGAGGCCCTTTAACGAAAGCAAACACCAGTGCCCCGGAAACCCCCAACAGAGAACCTAGAACCTTGGCAATTCCATGTACTCGTTTTAGTGAAATAATCTCCATCCTGAAATGTATGTGTGTTCCACAGAATTCCTATTTGTTTAGCTCAAGGACTGAGATTTGAATCTAGTAATGCTGATAATTAAGATGATGATCATTTTACATTTACCTTAAGAAGGCAGCCATGACAAAGGTAATAACAGGAATGGCATTAGTGGTTGCAGCAGCAAATGTTGCGGGTATATAGTTGATTGCGGCGTAGTAGAGGTTTAAACTCAGCGTAAGTCTGGAAAACATGAACATTTAAGTTCCTGTTAAATACATAAGAACAGGATCCAATCCAGGGTACTAATTATAAGTAACCTTTTGGTTGTCCATAGTCCATACCCACAGAGAGAAACCATGAAGATCTTGCATATTAAGTTGTATGACAAGGGACAGGTCTTGTTACTGAAAACAGTATAACCCAAATCGAGCCTGTTAGGCACTATAACTGAAGAAAGTAATGAAAGGATAAAGAAAGCGAGTGTGGTAAGTGTAAAAATTAACTTCCAACCTTTCAAGGAAGAAGGCAAATGGAGCAAGTGCAACAGTGGCAAAAGCCTGGCGATAAACCACGAAGACATAAGAGTTCATTCCTTTAGAAATTGCAACTTTGGAGAACAAGGCCATGCCTGCATATATAAACTGGATGAAGAGCATTGCAATATAAGGCTTATGTCTCTCCATAACAATCCCATTCCCAAGTATGCTCTTCATTCTGTGCAGTACTCTTGTCTCCTAGTAACTTGCAGTATAATTTTACACTTGGAAGCTCTCCAATTTATAGAGAAAGTGCTGCACTAACATCTCCATCTTTTTTGTAATAACTTAGAATTTGATTACGGAAAACAATTAGTGCACGAAACTAGTCTGCAGCTTGGATCCGTAATAAATGTAAAAAAAAAAAATTCTTAAAGTCGAGGGACATGGAATAGTAAACAGGACAAAATAAAAACTCTGGCTTGGAGCAATTAATTCATTATCGTTAGTTTTGTAGGTCAATAGTAGATGAAACTTAAAATTGTCCTTTTCCGTTCAAATTCTGATAAAGCTAAATACTAGTCGTACGTGAAGTCGGGTGAACAGTGGAGTGTGCCACTATGATGTGGAAAGTTTTGTCGCGCTTTACTAATAATGCGCATATAGTTCCCTCAATTTTTAGATTACAGAAATGCTTATGCTAGGATTTCATCAGACAAAAGGTGCATAACCTTGGTCAAGCTTCTGATGAACTTACGACAAATTATGTTAGAGTGTCCCATATTGTTTAGACATCAAAATGTTAAAGGATTTATAAGTGGTAAAGGTCAACTATCCAAACAATAGTTGACCCAAGCTCAATTCTTAATAGTGGCCTCTACACTCTACCCATATTAAAATTTCAATATGGTATCAGAGCAGGTTTGGTCCGGATTATTAATTTTTCGATTGTCCGTCTGGATGCCTAGTTCTAGCGTTCCGATCCGGTTACCACTGTATATATTTCAAGTGACAACTGGATGTTCAGCCCCAGTTGCACTTGAGGGGGAGTATTAGAGTGTCTCATATTGTCTAGACATCAAAATGTTAAGTAGTAATGGTTAACTATCCAAACAACTAGCTTTAGTTATTTGGACAATAGTTGACCCAAACCCAATTCTTGATAGTGACCTCTACACTCTACCTATATTAAAATTTCAATAAATTGTTCACACCCAATGAGGCTAAGAAATCCAAAAACTGTAAACTCCACGTGCCATAATTCTCTTCACATCAAGAAATCACTGTTCACAGTTATTCTCTCTAGGTTTTGTTTTTATGTTTGTACTTTCAAGTAGTGCTTAGAATACATTACGTACTGTCCGATCGACGGCCGAAAACGAAACAGTATTAGTGCCGACGGTCAATATCGGCTAATACAAGGTGTCGGTATCTAAAATACTGGTCATATACCTACTGGTACCATAGTTCTAGAAAAGTGAGTCTATTTAGCAAAAAGCAAATTTTTTTATCCAAAACCCCACACCCTTGACGCCATTTGCACACTCTCTGCTACTTTGATTTTTTGCCTCTCTCTCAAACTTACCTTCATTCTCTCTCACTATCTCACAGTACTCATCTCCATTCTCTCTCTCTCGTTCTCCTCTCCATCTCTGTTGGTACCTCTCCCTCTCTGGCAACAAGACAACCACGAACCACTGCACCACACGATTTTCATCTTCCTCCACCATGCGAGCCTAACGAGGACCACCACGCCACCACTAAACGTCCTCCACGCCTCTGTCATTGGCTGCTCTCCTCTTGTTCTCCATGCATTCGCAGCTATCATATCTAAAAAAATACTAGATCTAAACTCAACCCAACCTGAAAACTGATTGTGAATTTGTTTGGGTGTGTTTTCACTTTTCAATTGATTTTTTCTGCTTAATTGCATTGTGATTGCGAGTGGGTTGGAAGTTGGAAGTTGGAATGAAATGTGAATTGGATTTGTAATTTGCGTTGGTTGGATAATGGATTGGAGTTGAATGAAATGAGTTTGGTTCATTGGTTGTGGTTTGGTTCATGTGAGATTTATCTTAAATTTCTTAATCATAGAAATGTATGACATGTATGAATTAAAAGTTAGAAAGTTTGAACTTAAATTAAAACCTTAAAATCGATACTGTAAAGACTTTAAAGTAAATAATTAATTGACATAATGGTATTTGGATATTGGGTAAATAATTAATTGAGTATAATAATACTTCGGTTGTGGTCTTGTGGAAGAGTCGAAAAGGAGGTTTTGTAATTGTAATTATTGTATAGTAAATTAGCAAAAAAAGTAAACTCTATATTTCTAAGTTGTCTTTATCCCAACATTAGTCCATCTCATCAAGTCTCTTGCATATTCACCTTAATTTATCCCAAAATTTGTCCATCACATAGTCTTTGCATATTCAAAATCTTATTTTCTTATTATTCCATTTTTATCTCATTTATAGTACCTTGGCATTATATCTTCAGATAAGTGTGAAAGTTTCTTAGTTCATCTTAATGAAAAGAATTACTCAACTTGTGCATTCCATTTCAAGATATTTATAAAAGGCAAGGATTTATGAAGATATGTCGATGACAATAATCATATTCTTGAGAAAAACAAGAATAAATATGAACATGCTAAATGAAGTTAAGGATGTTTAAGTCATGACTTGAATTTTTGGATTCGTTGAGTCATCATCTTAAATCTTTGAACCTTCAAGACTACAAAGCACAACATTGTACGTCAATTTTAAATTTAACATGAATTTACTACTCTCCAATAGTAAAGTCTCTATATTTTTGAATTTTACTCTAGTTCCATGAATCTTTACTTCTTTAGGCTTAATATAAAGAGTTAAAGACATTATTTATACTGCATTGCCTCATGAAGGACTTAGTACTGCTACTACTTAAGGATTAATTTCTTACAAAACTAATATCTTCATTTATTGTTACAGATAAATGGAAGGAAGTTCAAGTGCTCTTGATCAAACTGCTTCAGGAAGATATAATGATCTAACTTGGGCTCATGCTGTATTGATCCCAAGTATGAAGAACCATACAATTTGTTTGTTTTGTCATAAGCATTTAAAAAGTGGAGGAATCACTCAATAGAAGTAGCATTTAGTTGGGGTTAAAGGAGTTGTACAACCTTGTAAAAAAGTAAGTTATGATGTGAAGTATCAAATGAAAACATTTCTTGAAGAATATCAATATGAGAAAGATAAAAAGGAAAGGTTTAATTTTGAAATTGGTAGTGAAAGCTCATTTGCTGGTTTTCATAGTGATTGTGAAAATGTTGAAGGTGGTAGTGATAGTGATAGTGGTAGTGTTTCATCTTAGGCCTAGGAAGAAGTGAATGTTACACTTGGACCTCATGTGAGGAAAAGAAGAAGGCAAGTAACTTGTTTTTTTGCACCACGAACAACTCTTAGAGCTCAACCTTTAATTCGTAGTGCAATGCGATGAAGAGATGCGACACATAATGTCGATATAACAGTAGCTAAATGGTGGTATGATACAGGTTCATCATTCATTGCTTCTCAGTCTTATTATTATCAACCTATGTAGATGCAATAAACTCTTTCGGTCCGGGATACAAAGCTATTTCGATTGATGACTTAAGAGTTAAACTTTTGAGTTGTTCAGTATCTGAACTTATAAGTTATTTGGCCGAAAGAACAGTGAATTAGGCTACTTTTTTGTGTTCAATCATATGTGATGGTTGGTCAAGTAGGAGGCAAGAGCCTATTATTATTATTTTGGTTTATTATACAAATGTCTCAATGTTTTGAAGTCTATTGATACACCTGACCTGATTAGAAGTGCTGATACTTTGTTTAAGATATTTGATGAAGTTATGAATGAAGTATGACCAAAAAATATTATTCAATTCATTAATAACAATATAAGTGGCATAAATAAGGTTACAGAATAAGTATAATTCTTTTTTTTTGACTTCTTGTGCTGCACATTGCATTGACCTAATGCTGGAGAATATAGGGGATCCTAGGTATTTTCCTATTACTGATGAGACTATGCAGAAAACTAAAAAGGTGACTAAGTTCATCTATAATCGTGTATGGGTGTTGAATTTAATGAGAAAGGAATTTACCAATAGGAATTTATGTCATCCTACTGTGGCAAGATTTGTAACAAATTTCTTTTTACTTCAGTCTTTTGTTATGATGAAGAAAGAGTTAAGACAAATGTTTACAAGTGATAAGTGGTTTGCATGTCAACATGCTAGGTCTAATGCTAGAGTGGAGGTTTTCAGAATTATACTAGAAGATAGAGAATTTTTGTCTCAATACCAATTTGTTATTCGTATTTGTGAGACTTTGGTGAGGGTGCTTCGCTTAGTCAATAGCAAAGCAAAGGCAACAATGAGAATTTTTATGATGCCATGGAAAGGATAAAGGAAGCAATTAAGGCCAATATAAAACATAGGCCTTCTTTGTACACACTGTATCTTGCAATCATTAATAAGAGATGAGAAAGACAACTTTCTTCTCCGTTGTTTATAGCTGAGGCATTTTTGAATCTTATTGTATATTTCAGATTAAATTTTGCAAAGAAAGTTGAAGTTGGTAGAGGAATGCTATTCACTATTACAACAATTGTTGGCTATGAAATGATGCAAGATCTCTTGCACTCACAGATGGAGCTTTATAAATAGTGCGGTGGGGATTTTGGATTGCCGATTGTTATTCGACAAAGAGCAAAACGTTCTCCAGGTATTAGTTGTTTCCTTTTTGTTATTTGTTAAAAATTAATTATCACTTTATTTTATATGTAACTTTACTTGTGTTATCTTATAATTTACAGTTTCTTGGTGGGATCAAATCAGAAGTAGTATTCTAGAATTACAAAGATTTGAAATTTGGATTTTAAGTTAATGTATAAGTGCAGCAGGCTGTGAACAGATCTGAAACACATTTGAATTCATCCATTTCAAGAAAAAGAATAGATTAGAGCACAAAAGATTTGATCACTAGAATATAGCTAGTCTCTCCTAAACCCTTCATTGAGAACTATTCGTTTGGCCATCCCTTAATCGTAAATAACATTCCTATATCATTCCTAATGAGCAGGATGTGATCAATATACAGGATTAGGAAGGTAACCTTGCCTTCTCGTATTCTTTTATAAACATAAGGCTCATCTAGGTTTTGTATGAATCCATAGGTTTTGATAGACTTATCAAACCTAATGTTTCAAGACCTAGATGCTTGCTTAAGTCCATAAATGGACCTTTGCAACTTGCATACCTTTGAAGTAAATCATTTGTTAATATAGAAATCACGTAAATCATATAAAATACACAAGAAGGGGGTTGAATTGTGTAATCTTTTCAAAAATATTAATCTTTTGAGATTTCTTGAATTTCTTTACAAAATTTAGATGATCACAAAAACACTTTACTAAAGTTGATAAGTAATGCAATTGCAAGTATTATTATCTACTAGTCTAACAATAAGAAAATTAAAAGACAAAGGTTAGAGAATAGACGCTGCAATTTGATACTAATTCACCCTAAATCTTGAGATACGTCCAGTCCTCAGAGTTTGTCTGAGATTTCACTATACTCTTCAGCTTTACAAGTATTCTTTTTACACTTGCAGAGCCTCTTCAGGTATCTCTTACGAAGTATTCTTTATCTATTATCTTAGCCTCTCCAGGCTCTAGCCTTTCTTTCTCTCTCTAGGAAACATATTTTTGAGCTTCACGTTACAGATGTATTCGCTCTCTTCTTTTGCACTTTGAATACAGATTTTTTCTAAGTATTGTACAATCAAATTTTCTCTCTTATAAAAACGTTATTTAGTCTTCGACTAGAACTAGTATTTATAGCCTAAGTCTCCAACTGTCTTCTTGAGAAACTGCTTCTTGAATCTTGTAGAAACCATTATTATTTGAGTCCTGTAACTAACTCCAATTAACTAACTAACTGATGTTCTAGAATATCTTCCTTTTGTATCATCTGGAATAATACTTCTTTTGCTATCACGTTTCGTCTTATATTGTGCTTCGTTTAGTGTTGCACTTCTTCTGTTTTAGGTATATTGTCTGTTGTTGACGTATCTTCTGTTGTTGATGTATTGTCTGTTGTAGATATATCGTCTGTTGACCGCGCATCTTCTGTATTTGACTAAGTGTTGCTTACATTTTTTTGCACACTTAACAAGCTTGCCAAAACAGTTAATACATTTTTAAGATTATTATTATTTGATTGTCATCAAAATTAATAGAAGTGAAATCCTCTTGACTTAACAATCTCCCCCTTTTTGATGATAACAAATAATCATAATGTTAGAAAATAAAATGATATTCAGATGAATAGATGAATAGTATTAAGATGAATAATAAATAAAGCAAAAACATAAGAAAAGAATAAAAATATATACATTGCTTTCTATCTTCTCTTCTTTTTATTTTTATCTCCCCAATGCTTTCTATCTTCTCTTCTTGTTCTTTTTCCCCTATTTGTTATTAATAAAAAAGATAGCTCATCGTAGACGCTTCAGAATTTTAAAAAACATATGTTGCAAGATAGTGCGGATCTTCTTGAGGTCTTATTCAATAGTAACCCGTAAAAGTGCTACTTCCTCATGAAGATCACCCATTGAGTCAGCTAGTTCATCAACGTTAGTATGAATTTCATCAATTTATTTTGCTAAGGCTTCCTGAACTTCCTTCTGTTTTTAACTTGCTTCCATTCAATTTATGAAATGCTTTAAGAACTCCGTATTAACAGGAGGATCTTGTTGTATTTCACTAAGTGGATGAAGGTTTTCAACAACAGATGGTTTTGAAGGTAAAACGTCTAACTTTATGATTTTGATTGTGGTTAGTCTGAACATCTTGGTTGTATATCTAGCACAATTTTTATTCGATGTTCCGCTCGTAATCGGATAAATTGTATACCGATCCTTTAAAATCTTCATTGGATATGGTTCTGCTTTCTCATCTCGCAGAATACCATATAGTCTTCTTTCTTCATGACTTAGAAGATGTATTATCTTATCGTTAATCAGTATAGGTTCGACTTGTACCTTGACTGAATTTTTCTAAGGTTCTCTGATAATAATTGAGTTTTTGCTTTAAACAGGTACTGATTCTTCTATAATCTTCATTCTCAAATCCTTTTTGTTGATTGGTTGAGAAGGATTGTAAGGTTCCAATTGGTGTTCAACTATCTTCGTCTTCTGTTGAACATCATATGAAGAAACCTTTTTCAGATAGGGCTTTACCTTCTTTTGTTCTTCTACCGGTTTAGAAGAAAGTTGTTGTTGAGGCTTCTTTCTCTCAAATACTAACTTACTTTTTATCTCTATCTCTCCAGATGATTTTGCAGATTCACTTTGCAAAATAGAGATGATTGATCTAGTAGAATGCTGTCTTTTCTCTTGCTTTTCAAAATCTTCACCAAGAATCAGAACTTTCTATTTCTTCTGCTTTTGTTGTCGTAAGGTCAATAGTCTTGGTGACCTTCTTGACTGTTTGGATTTTTTTGATTGAAGTGTCTCTGCCTTTCTCTTCAATGACACTTATTGCAATGATTGTTGAACCTAGCTTTCCTCTTTGTGTAGAATTGTCTTAGATTTTATTGGTACATCAGACGATTTCTCAGTCTTTTCTTTTACAGATGTTCTTCCTGTCGATCAAGTTTTTATTTTTCTTGTAGACGTAACACGTTCACTCCTGCTCCGTCTTACTATAAGCTCACCGTCAAACCTTGCTTTCGGTGTAGAACTGTATCTGTCTCATCTTCAAACTTTATTCCCATTATGTGAATAGTAGTGGCATTAATAATGCTCTTCACATCCATCTTTACCCTATTACCTCTGTCGAGAAAGATTCCAGAATCTCTTAAAATCCTTGTCAATAGCATACCGTAAGGTAAAGAGTTAGAATCTCTCCTTGACTTCATCATGTACTTCAAAATCAAATACGGAAGATTAATGGGTTGGTTATTCAGTAGGTGAAACAAACAATGTTCATCGTTCATTGTCACTACATCCTTCGAGCCTAATCTTGGTAGAACGTAATGGAGAAGCAATGAATGTAGAACCGCAGCCTTCGGAACAAGGGTTGAAGCCTTCTTAACTTTTGGATCACTACTTCAATATAGTTGTCGATTAATGTGCATTCTATCTACACTACCTTGAGTAATCCATTTTGTATTGTTAAATAGCTTTGCTCCAATACTAGAACACCTACTAACCCTCTCGATAGTATCTTGTGTCACGATAACTGACAATCCATCTACCATTGATACTAAGGTGTCGTTTACCACCTTTGCTGTTAAGTCAAAATGACTTTACGTGATTAACAATTTTGATGACAAACAAAAAGAAGACAAATGAAAAGCAGACAGAGAATAGATAACTAAAAAAGTAAACAGAAGCAAACAAAGACGCAAAAAATTAGAAGAAAGAAAAAGCAGACGGAAGCTTAGCGAAAAGCAAACGGAAGCTTAGTAAAAATCAGACGAAAGAAAAAGCAGACGAAAGCTTAGTAAAAATCAGACGAAAGAAAAAGCAGACAGAAGTTTAGCGAAAAGCAAACGGAAGCTTAGTAAAAATCAGACGAAACAAAAAAACAGACGGAAGCAAAAAGCAGACGGACGCAAACGAAAAACAGACGGAAGCATCAGTCTGAGTTAGTGACAAGACTCAACTGAATAACTATTTCTTTAAAGAATCAAGAAGCAGTTATTAAGAAGCAGTTAGAGACAAAGACTATAAATAAGAGGTCGAAATCGAAGATTCGTACACATACGAATACACATATACGAATAGACAGACACACATAGAGACGAGATTATTGTAGTGCAGATATACTGAGCGTCATTGTGTTTTGTAACAAGTTCAAACCATTGAAAGTGATACAGATAGCCTGAGGAGGCTAAGCATAAAAGAATACTGATTGTAAAGAGACCTGAAGAGGCTTAGTGAAAAGAATACTTGTAAAAGTTTGAGAGTTTGTGAAATCTCAGAAGTTTATCTGAGGACTGGACGTAGCCCACGGTTTGGGGTGAATTACTGTGATTTTTTATATTTTTGATAAGCAAGTTTTTTTAGAAAAACGTTTACAAATAAGAGTTAAAGTAATTGTAACTGAATAAGTTTTTCTTTACTCTAAACAAGAAGTTTTCCTTTAAAAGGAGTTAACAAAAAAAATCACAATTCAACCCCCCCTTCTTGTGTGTTTGTATATCGTTATACTAACGTGTGATTCACTTCAATTGAGCATGCATTGTACGTAATCCATTGATACAATTGTGAATAAATAAATGCTTATACGTGTGCAACTATTGATGAGTCTGCAATGTGTGTCTTGCATAAATGGGTTGTGCAGGTCAAGTGTCCACATTCAGGTGTTCCCAAAATTTGGAAGCAAATGCTAATCTGGAGCATACTGTGAGTAGACCGAGATGGTCTCACTTCATTGTTTGTTATTTGAATTTTTGTATTAATTGACTACGAAATGATTATGTAAATGTGGTTGATTATGTTGGTTACCGGATAGGAGGTCCGATGATTGTGATGTTTGGTTTGAATATTGAAGTGCTATTTGAATGTGAATTGGATGAACTATATGTACTTAAGGTGATTGTTAAATGTGTTCTAATGTGCATTTGTATATGAATGAAAGTGTGAACTCTCAACTAAATGTTGAATGCTGGACTACGGTCCGATGATATGTGAATATGATTGAATGGGATCATGCAAATGTGATAGATGCATTCCATCTTATGAATGCATGAAACTTAATGGCTGTTGTAACCAGAGTAGCCACCGATCAGAGTTTAAAGCTTAACAAGTGAAAATGAGCTTCGAGCTCAAAAGTGAATCAGAGCCTCAGGCTCAACGTTTAATGAGCCTTGTATCCCCCAAGCGGATAAGGAACAATTATCAATGAGCCCTATATGAGACAGTTTAGGTACTCAGTCACAACAATGATTAAGTGTATTGAATGTGAAGTGTGAAATTGAATGTGAAATGTGAAATAATGTAAAATGTGAATTATATGTCATGTGCTGAGCCATCGATGATGGTCATTCATTGAGTTCGCAAAACTCACCCAAAATTTGCAAATATTTTTTAGGATCAGAAGAAAACCTCGTTAGGCCAACGAGAGTATACCTACAGCATACAAGTGACAGATAGAAGTCGGGATCAGTTTACACCTGCATTTGTGTTTTTCCTATTTTGTATAAAATTGTATATTCTAAACTATTATACAAATTATTTAAGTTATAAAGTAAAGGCTTTATGACTAAAGTGGGCCCAAATGGCTATTGATAACTTTGTTGATTGTATTATGTTGATTGGAAATGTTTATGAAGGACAGTGGGCCTAAATTGGTTATAGATTTTCGCATATTGTGTTTGTGGTTCAAAAAAAATTATACCAACTTCTGAATTATTGAGTACTTTAACATGCCACCCTCACTGGGGCATGGACTCAGATATCACCCACGATGTTGGGTTCGGGTCATTGCGGGAGTGGGGTGATACACCTTCCAAAGTCACTTTATGCTGGACCCTGAACTTTTCGTGAAAGATTAGAATTATTAAATAAGAAAGTGACTAGTCACGGGTAAGGAACAAATGAATGAAAGTTTTGAACCAAGAAATGATAGACAAGAGTAAAGTACAGAATGAGACATGTGGATAGATTCATGATTTGCTACGGTGTTTTTGGTGGATCAGAATTTTGAAATAAGAAGAATCAAGGTAAAAGTTAGCAGTAAAATGAAAGCAATATTTATGTGGTAAGTTGATGAAAAATATGTACATACGTGTATGTTCTGTTATTAGTGTTCGTGATAAATCATGCATTATTTTTTTTGGATGATACTGATTTGAAATGGAGTTGAGAATAAGGATTGAATGAAGTAAAAAGAGCAATCTAGATATGAATTGTGTTAAGGAAAGATTTAAAAACAAAATTGGCAGTGATCTAGAAAATATTCACTGAGTGTGCTTCGGTTTGTTAGCCATAACGCTTTCTCTAGTTGTCCAAACGAGATGATTCTTGATTTGGATTAAACAAAAAATATATGGCTACATTTCTTATGAAAACATCGAATTTCAATTCCATGTCTAAGAATCTCAAAAGTTGTCATGAAGTTAAGAATTGGGTGCAGTATGTTGGTGTATGAATGAAAAATTTATCTTCGGAGTTTAGGGGCAAATTTGGGATTGATATAAATAGCTTTTGGAAAAATTACTTTTGGGAAAGTTGTAGATCTTTCTTTTATATTTTCAACGGTATATAGTATGAAAATTTTGGACATCTGAGCTGAAAGTTATGATATTTATAAGTGGGGACATTCTAAAAAGAAAAGTAAGACGATGCAAAGGTAAGAAGGAAGAAAACATTGTCTTAGTTACTGTTTACACCTACCGTCTCAGTTACTTTTTATCGTCATCTGCTGTTTCATTTTTGATATTTCTAGAGGCCTAATCTCACTTCAAGGTATTCATGAGAGTTTTAGATTTTGAAGTCTACTTTCTAACCATCTAAATAAAACCTTAATCCGACATCTGTAGAGAAAGTTATGACAATTTTCCAAACCTTGTATTATCTAATGATGTCACATTCGTCTTAAAATAACATCATATGGTCTGTTCCATTTTATACCCTCCAGACGATAGAATTTGTCTTCAAGATCTTTATGAAGTTATAGCTCTTGAAGTCTTCTTTCCAGGCATCTAAAGATAACCTTAATTTGACATCTATAGGGAAAGTTATGGCAATTTTTCCAACCTTGTATCATCTGATGATGTCACATTCATCTTAAAATGATGTCATATAGTCTGTTCCATTTTCTACCCTACAGAAGATAGCATTTGTCTTCGAGGTCTTCATTAGAGTTGTAGCTCTTGAAGTCTTCTTTCCAACCATCTAAAGAACACCTTAATCCGATCTCATTAGGGAAAGTTATGGTAATTTTTCCAACCATGTATCATCTGATGACGTCACATTCATCTTAAAACAACATCATATAGTCTGTTCCATTTTTTACCTTTCAGACGATAGAATTTGTCTTTGAGGTCTTCATAAGAGTGGTATCTATTGACGTCTTCTTTCCAACCATATAAAGAATACCTTAATCTAACATTTGTAGTAAAAGTTATGGCATTTTTTCCAACCTTGTATCATTTGATGACATTACATTCATCTTAAAATGACGTCATATAGTCTGTTCCATTTTCTACCCTTCAAACAATAGAATTTGTCTTCAAGGTCTTCATGAAAGTTGTAAAGCTTGACGCTCTCTTTCGAACCATTTAAAGAACAACTCAATCAGAATTTTCAGAAATTTATGGTTATTTCCCTAAAATAGGTTCATTTTGATTGAGGTCATAAACATGTTTGATTCTTTTGGCCATAACTTCTTCTCTAGACACCCAAATGACTTAATTCTTGAACCATTGGATTCGTAAGACATTTATCTACATCTCCCCCAAGAATTATAGCCATAATAAATGGATGAAGAAATATTGAGTGAAAAGAGTGGGACGGGTACAGTGAGGGTGCTTTTAAATAATATGAACTGGTGTTATTTCACTAAACATACTTCAATATTTAATGATTTCTAGAGCTCCACTGATCCAAATGAGATGATTTCTGATTTTTGGTAAACTAGAGACATGGAGCTACAAATGGTATGAAGAAATTGGAATCTAATTCAATCTCTAAGATGTTTAAATTTCATATGGAAGTTGTGCATAGCATCTGTTATGAACAAGAGCAGTTCAAAAATGTTTGAAGTATATCTTTTGAATCACTAAGCGAAATTGAATGATTATGGAGGCATTAGAAACTTAAGACAATGGAGGATATATTTCTGGAAGAAAGTGTTATGTCAGAAAGGTATGACTGAATATTTGATTTCTGACATTCTTAACTGTTGGAGATATGCTTAGAGCTTATATTTTGCAGTTCCTCGGAACATGAGATTAACGTACAGTTCTGATTCGAATTTGATTCGGTAGGACATGGTATGAGGTGTTATACAACAGAAAGAGTCATTTGCCCTTGTATTGAAATGAAGAGGGCCTAAAAATTGTTGAAGGCTAGAATTGATTCGAGATATTGTTGATAAGTGAAATGAATCTATAATAGATTCAATAAAGATAAACAAGTTAGGTGGATCAACACCAAAGATATGGAATATAGTGAGATAGACGTAAGAGTTAAGTGGTTAACATTAAAGAGATGTGAAATATCAAGTGAAAGATGAAATATTTCTTAGAGTATTGCTATGGTAAGGTGTGCTCTGTAGGAAAATCCCGGTGGGCACATCACATGTACCCGGTGCGGAAAACAAAACTTTTTTATCACGGGACCTTCCCGAAACTCAGGATCGTTGTGTCTATATAACTAGGTCAAACCATAACGACCAACATAGCCCGTCTCTAAAGGTATCCAAGCAGAGGTCGGAGAACCTAACCGGGACAAACCCTTTTGACCCGGGAATAGCTAGAACAAATTAAAGACTGCTAGATCTTACCTTTGTTCTTGGAGAGCTATGAAGAACACGATGATGGAGCCTTGGATAGGAGAGTCGTGTAGCAAATGAGAGAGGAAGCTTATGAAAAACACTTTTTTCAAACCTTAACCCTTAAGATTTCGTTCTCTCACCTTTTCTACACCCCACCGTCGACCATCATCACCTATTGCTTCTTATACATCTGTCTTTAACTCCTTTAAAGACAATAAAAATGCTAAAGAAGCTTGGCCATCCACGTTGATGGTTCCTAACCATTAAAACCAATTAATGATTATGTTTGACTTGGTCAAAGTTCTCATCTTCTATTAACGCCGACCATCAACTTCTAAAACCCTTAGATATATATATATATCTTTAGCTTTTAAAGACATTAAAAGCTAGGCTTCCACGTTGATGATGGATAATAATAAAATAATCAATTGAACTTTGACTAAGTCAAAAGCTTCCTTATGAAGCTTATCACCAACGGCCATATATATATATATATATATATATCTTAATTAATTAAATCTTTAATTAATTAATAGATATATATATATATAATTGCTGAGGTCCAGTCTTACTGGGGTCGGTCCTATCGGCCTACCGGGCCCCGGTACCGAAAAATTGCCGGAGACCCTTTTCAGCAATGTCAATGTCGCGATCTCATCGGGACATATCCCAATCTCATCG
Organism: Erythroxylum orinocense; assembly: GCA_025531955.1. NCBI lineage: Eukaryota > Viridiplantae > Streptophyta > Magnoliopsida > Malpighiales > Erythroxylaceae > Erythroxylum > Erythroxylum orinocense. The sequence goes on along the minus strand of JANZLX010000002.1, from coordinate 8,913,026 downwards.
GGATCCATTTAATCCGATTGCTCTCCGGTATTGGATCACTATCCAAAACTATTTTA
>JANZLX010000002.1:8886424-8912870 GCA_025531955.1 Erythroxylum orinocense | reverse complement strand
AATTTAAAGCTTCGGGAAAGGTATGTTATTATCATTATTAATTTTGATATAATTTCTTATAATTTTCTAATAATTAATTTTTTTGTTTACTAGGAGTCTTAATAGTATAAGTAGCTCAACATATCCAATTTTTATTGATAATATCGATCTTTTGGTATATTTGGTTTTTGAGGAATTAGATTTGATAAATGTCAATGACTTGGAAGATAATCTTGGTTGGGAAAGCATTGACATGTCATTTGGTGTGTTGAATTTGAATGATGACGATGATGAGACTCATCTCAATGATGAGGATTTTATACTAAATGATAACTGGGGTCAGTGTAGTTATAGTGGATATCCTTCCGTAGACGATTGAATGAAGTTCCAAGTTTTTGTTTATCCTCATCTTTAAATTTTACTTATATTTGATGTATATATTAAATTCTATACATGTAATGTAATTGTAAATGTAAATGTTTTTGTTACAAGTTTCACTTCTAGTTGTTTGGTTCTTCATCACGAACTCTTGTCGTAAATTGTAATAGTTTGAGAGTAAAGAATATTTATGATTTTTTTTGGATATTTTGATGTAATTATTATGTATTATATAATGAAATTGTAATATTTTAAATACTTTGTATTCTTCTTAATTTTATATTTGTATGATGATAATTATATTTTTTATATTAAATGTGGTTATTATTTATATGTGAAATTTTTCATATTAAATTGTGGTTATTGTTTATTATTATGAATTTTGAAAACATGGTTGATGTAAACTTATAAAGTATACAATACAACAACACAATATGATAATGAATTATTTTACAATTTCTAAAAAAACAGGGACTATTTCATAAATTTAAAAAATTACCTAAAAATAGTATCCGATATTGATTAGTACTGATACAATACCGTACTAAAATCTAATTCAGTACAAGATACAGTACGATATTCGTAACATTGGTTTCAAGGAACATTGAAATCTTTGCTACCTCTGCTCCTCTATTTCACGTTACTTTGACCCGCCTGCTTCTTTTGCACACTGATTGGTTTGAATTATCAACTCCTTTCAGTTGTTGTACATTGCCGCATGCTGTAGGCTGCTTTGTTTGCTCTTCCGTCACACGTTGCTCCTCCATCATCTTCTCCTATTTTGTTGATTAAGTGATTTTGTTGTTACTTTGCGTTAACAGTTGAAATTATAAACTATGAAGTAGTTTTGTGTTGTTTGTTAAGAAAAAGTAAGCTGATTTTTGAGGGCTTAATTTAGATTATTGTCAACTTGCGCTTCAATATTTGGAATCTTTGTCTTCTTCGATAATGCTATAGAAATTTGTTTATGTGTGTGAAATTGTGGAGTTTTGTGAATGGCATGTCGAAGTCTTATTTATTTGTAAAATCTCGAGGGATATGGTCAAATATCAGTTTTTGAGGTTATTGCAACTTGTATATACATAATTCACATTACTTATTTTGCCTATTATTCTAAATCATAAAAATGAGGTCAAATTTTACTTCTTTGAATTGTGAAACATATAATTCATAAATTATTGTTTATATAAAAAGAGTTTATTTAATATATGATTAAATCATTTAAACATATAATTTAGTTTTACTATAACAATAAGTTTGAGTCCCTTTTTTATTTTAAGTATGATATTTGGAAACTAACTTTTTATAGTGAAGTGGATAATATGCAATTAAGTTAAAAAATGTTTGCATTGCTATGTTGTTGTCATTAGAAATTAACATTACACGTACACAAAATTGAATTTTGGAAAGGAATATTTTCAATAGGATAGCAAATTTACAAATGCACATTCATGTATGATGAATGATATACAATACACTTCAAACCTCTAACTCCTTTTAAAGAAGTAAGAACATAATTCACTTAGTGAATGTGTTGTCATGCTTTAAGACATCATCGAATAATTGACTAGTGTTACAATAAGCTAACAAAATTTGACCAGTTGGTAACTATCTTATAGGTATCATCGTACTATTTCATAAGCAATTAAATAGCAAGTAGAAAATAGTCTATGAAAACTAGAACGAGAGACTTTAGATAATTTAATATCTCTATAATTATATTTAAACCTAAGATAATTTGATTTATCTATTATTATATTAAAATGATTTTTAAGACATGCCTTGATTTACGAGAGTATACTCATTTCTCAACATGATGTGACATTGTAAATAAGTAATGATTTTTTTCTTTTTATTTCTAAATTAATAAAGAATATAACTGGATATTTTTAAAATTGACTATTTAAATTTTATAGATAAGTAATGAAGTTGCATACACAAATTTTTATTTATGATATGAATTTATTAATTTAATTTTATCATATATCTTTATTTACTTTTACAGGTAGATAGAGGAAAATTTAAGTGCTCATGATAATTCGATCTCTTTATCTAGTAGTAACTAGTACACGATAAAAACGACAACATGTGCTCTGTACAAAATCTTCTCCTTTACTATGAACATATTTCTGCACCATTCTTCACCTTAATTATTTCTCAATTAAGCGCTTACCTTAACTATGAGATAAGATAGACAGTTATATCCAACAGTCATCATGTACTCCTAACACCAACCTTTACAAAATATATATTTCTATTATATAATATATTCCTATTTACTATAATCACCCTCTTATGGAAATCTGTTCTTTAACCCTTTCAATAGCAAATCTTCCTTCCAATGTCAAACGAACTCTTTCTAATAAAATAAAAAATCTAGTAGAAATCACTCATCTCTTGAAAGAAAATCGTACCCATGATACTTCTTTTCCCCTATTAAGTCTATACAATATATATTCTCGCAATCATTCTAGAACCAGAAGTATTCGCACTATTCTTACTACAAATTGTCCAAAAGATAAAGGAGATCATCCCAAGTTCTCGTTTAAAATAGTGTGGCTTAAAGGCAACAACAATCGAACAATATGTCAAATTGGAGATTTCAAAAGACCTCATCTCTTTTTGGATAGGCTAAAATCATACTCATCTCTATGTTAGAGTTATCATACTTATTCTTACTCTCTATGGAAGAAAAGGAATTCCAACCATTGCCAGAATATCTCTTCTTGACATTGCCTACCATTCTTATAAAAGTACAATAAAACGAGAGGTAAATTCAGACAAGATATCTTATAAAAGGGTGATTTGGTTGAGTCATTTGTAAATTAATCCAAACTCCAAATTCATAATAATGATCTCTCCACTTTTTTGGGTGGAAGATCATCAAAAGTAAATATGGGTCTTAAAGTAGGCTTGGTTGGTGGTACTTGTATTGATGGTAGTGAAGATCTAAATGGTTCAGTTCCTATAGATTCAACTGTGCTAATCTCTAGTTCAACTTTAATTGGCTGAGATGTATAAGGAATAGTCATCATGGTTTGGGCCAATTTAGATTAATCTATAAATTTTTCTGAATCTTTTGAAGATTGTTCAAAAATTTCAGAATCTTTAGATTCTTGTCCTTCAGATTATTTTGAGATAGATATTAGTTCAAGAGTTACAATGAACTCTTATTGAGGAGCTTTATCTTTTCAAGTAGATGAGTTTTTGGTAGTGAAGAAGGTAGAGTTTTAATAAGTAAAGGCTTTGTCCATGGATCAACAGGTTTGGTATACGAGGATAACGGATCATGAGTCTTGTTAATTTTAAGTTTGGTAGATTTAGGTTTGGTGGTAAGATGGACATGTTGTTTGATTAAAAGATAGTTCATCTTAAATTTTTTTTCATAATCAACAGCTTCAAGATAAGCTGGGTTTGAATATCTAGAAAGGTTGAGGGATAAGCTTCATAAACAGTTTTAAACTATTCTGTCTACTTCCATTATTTGAAGTACTTTTTCACTCGTCGAAGTTCTTGCTCTTTGGTTGTGAAATCAGGTCCAAAATACTGTGTTTCAATATATCTTTAAAAATCAGCATCAAGCAGGATCATTTGGTCTTTCAGAGATGTATATAGCTTTTCGATATGAGAAGATATAGTTTTTACTTGTTTTTGATTATCATGTGTTTAGTGGTTAAGACCATTAAGATTAGTGTCAATTTGGTGAAGAACTTTATTTTTGGGCCACAATATCATCAGTGTGTCAGTTGAGTATTTCATATGTAGGATTGGATATAAGGGCACTATGAGAAGTGATTTTTATAGACCAAACATAAGGTTTAGAAATAACCCTATTATTATCATCTGTGCACCTCTCTAGGGGAGGAAATTCATCCTCATATGGTCTCATCATCATACAAGGAATTGGTGTTGGATTGGTAACAAGAGTGGGAGGAATTACGGGCTGAGGTATGTTAGGAATTGGTTATTTAAGGGATAGATGTTCCTTTCCAACAACTTTGAGTAGTTCAGAAAAGTCTTAGGTTTGGGACGTGGGTTTTTAAGCTAACCCAAGGTCTGGAGTTTGGATCATCGTCATCTTACTTAGGATGGAATTGTTAAGAAGGATGATAATGATGGATTTCTATGGGTTATTGACTTCTTTTGGGTTAAAGTTTTGCCTTCCTCTTTCTAACATAGACACTGTTACATATTTCGTATTGTAATGGTCGGTATCAGCTGAAAAATGGTACGAAATCTTGTTATACGGTACCTACCTTCAGTTTTGGCTAGTATCTCAAATTTTGTGTGGTATCCACCAATACTAGTAGATATTTAAAATACCGGCCAAATATTGGAAAATACCGTAAAGTTCCAAAAGTTTAGAGACCTTTTTTAGAAAATGAAAATTTTAACACCTACCCCCTAACTTGCCTCTGCCAATTTATGATTTTCTCTCTGTCACATTTTTCATTTCTCTCTCAATCTCTCCTCGTTTTTGACTCTCCAGCGTCCCACAGTGTTGCTATCATCGACTCTCCCTCATGTGCTGTTGTCGCTGGCCACCACACACTCAACACTACCCTGCCACCGTCTCTTCCTCACGCACAACATATCACCTACTTCCTAACCAGTCCTTAGTCTCTCCACCGCTTCCAACCGTCCATTGTTTAATGCTTATAGCTGTCTATAGACTGAAACTATGGCATTTTAATTTTCCAAATCTAGATCTATATCCAAATTCAACCTGACCCAAACTGAATCGAACTAACTTTTGATTGCAATTTTTAAATTTTTGGTGAATTTTTTCTCTGAATTGCAATTACATTGTGATTTGGTTATGTCATGTATGTTTTGTGATGGTTAGAATTGCTGGAATTTTTTATGTGCGTTGGTTCAATTTCAATGTAATTTAGGCATTATCAATTTTTAAAAAATTAATGCATTGAAAAATTTGGGTTTGAAAGTTAGAATTGCTTATGTGAGTTGGTTCAATTTCAATGTAATTTAGGCTTGTCAATTTATGAAGAAAATTAATGCATTGGAAAATTTGGATTTGAAAGTTAAAATTATTTGTGTGAGCTGGTTCAATTTCAATGTAATTTAGGCATTGTCAATTTATAAAGAAAATTTATGCATTGGAAAAATTGGGTAAGAAACTAAGAATGTTTATTAGAATTAGTGAATGAAAGATTGTTAAATTAAAGTTGAGAATTAGGATTTTAGGAACGATGTTGATTAAAATTAGTTAAGAAAACAAATTAATTATAAGTATTACACATTGAATTTTATAAGTAAACAAAATATGTTAACTTATAATTGAATTATGAGATTACATAAAGTAAGTTGTAAATTTATAGTTGTGAGTTATGGTTGAAGTTGAATATGTTATAGTTGTGAGTATATATGTCTTTAGTTTATGGTTGAATGATGTAATCATACTAAAAGAGTTATATTATATAAGATGTACATGTGTATTGTGTTAGTTTAGAATTTTGAGTTAAACAATACATATTTTGTGATGTTAGTTTATAATGAAATTATGTGTTCTATTTTGAAGTGAAACTATTAAGTTAATTTTGATATATATCTTCATTTATTTTTACAGATAAATGGAAGGAAGTTCAATTACTCGTGATAATTTAACCGTTTCAGGAAGATAAATAATCCAAATTAGGTTCATGTTAGATTGGTCCCTAAAATAAGGGATCATACCATTTGCTTGTTTTGTAATAAGCATTTGAAAGGTAGAAGAATTACCAAATTAAAGAAGCATATTGTTTGGGTTAAAGGTTACATGGAACATTGTAAAATGAAGACTTTACTTGAAGAATATCATCACGAGAAAGATAGAAGGTAAAGATTGAATTACAAAATCGGTTATGGAAGTTCGTCTGTTGGTGTTCAGGATGATAGTGGGAATAATGAAGGTAGTAGTATTGCTACCCAACAATAAGTGAATGTTGCACGTGGACCTAATGTTAGGAAAAGAAGATGATAGATGCCTAAATTTTTTTGCATCATGAACAACTCTTGAAGCTCAATTTTCAATTTGTAGTGCCTTATAATTAAGATAAGCAGCTTATAATGTAGATATGAAAATGGTTAGATGGTAGTATGATTCAGGTATAACATTTAAAGCTTCTCAGTCTTATTATTATCAGCCTATGATAGATGTTATTGCCTTTTATGGTCTAGGGTATAAAGCTCCTTCAATTGATGAATATAGATGTAAACTTTTGAGTAGCTCTGTTTATGAAATTAAAAGTTATTTAAATGAAAGAAGAATAGCTTGGGCTACTTTTGGGTGTTCAATCATTTATGATGATTGGACAAATAGAAGACATAAGCCTATTATTAATTTTTTTGTTTATCATGCAAAGCACTCAATGTTTTTGAAGTTTATTGATGCATATGGCCTTATTAGAAATGATGATACTTTATTTGAAATATTCGATAAAGTTGTGAATAAAGTTGGGCCACAAAATATTGTTCAATTCATTACTGAAAATGATTTTGCTCATAAAGTTGTTGGAAGAAGATTACAAAGCAAGTATAATTCTTTTTATTGTACTCATTATGCTGCACATTGCATTGACTTGATGTTGAAAAATTTAAGAGATGCTAGATATTTTCCTATTATTGATTAGACCGTGCAGAAAGCAAAAGAGGTGAATAAGTTCATTTATAATATTGCATGGTTCTTGAATCTAATAAGAAAGGATTTCACTAATGGTATGAATTTGTGTTGTCCTGCTATTATAAGATTTGTAAAAAATTTCTGATTACTTTAGTGTTTTATTATGATGAAGAAAGAGTTGAGAAAAATGTCTATACGTGATAAGTAAATTATGTCTCAACATGCTAGGTTAGCTGGATTAGAGGTTTCAAGAATTATTATTAAAGATGCTGAATTTTAGTCCTAATGTCAATTTGTCATCCGAGTTTGTGAGTCTTTAGTGAGGGTACTTTATTTGGGTGATATTGATAAAAAGGCAACAATGAGTTATTTTTATGATGCCATGGAGAGGGAGAAAGAAGCAATCAAAGCCAATTTGAAAAATATATCTTCTTTGTATACACCTTATCTTGCAGTCATTAATGAGAGATAGGAAAGACAACTTTACTCTCTGTTGTTTGTAGTTAAGACATTTTTGAATCCTAGTGTCTATTTCAGATCAAGTTTTACACAGAAATCTGAAGCTAATAAGAAAATGTTATTAACTGTTACAACAATTGTTGCCTATAAGATGATGCAAGATCTCCTAAATTCACAAATGGAAATTTATAAGGAGGCTTTTAGTGATTTTGGGATGCCAATTGCTATTCATCAAAGAGAAAAAATTAATTTAGGTATATATTTTTTCACTTTTGTTACTTATTGGAGATTAATCATCACTTATTTTGTTTATATACTTTTGTTGTCTTACAACTTATAGTTTCTTGGTGGGATCAATTTGGAAGTGGTGTTTAAATTCATCTATTCCAAGAAAAGGAATAGATTGGAGCCCAAAAGATTGAATGACTTGATCTTTGTTTGTTCGATACAATTTAAAGCTTCAAGAAAGGTATATTATTATCATTATTATGTTAGATATAATTTTTAATAATTTAATTTTATTGTTTACTAGAACTTTTAATAAAACAAGTAGTTCAATAGATTTAGTTTGCATTGATAATATCGATCTTTTGGCATATTGAGTTTCTAAGAAACTGAGTTTTATAGATTAGAGTGACTTAGAAGACAATTTTGGATAGGAAAACACTAACATGTCATTTAGTGCAATGAATTTGAATGATAGTGATGATGAGGATCTTCTCAATGATGAGGATTTTATACTAAATGAAAATTGAGATCAATAAAGTTATAACGAATATTCAATTGAAATGAGTTCTAGGTTTTTGTTTCCCCTCTTCTTTTAATTTTACTTATATTTGATGTATATGTTAAATTTTATATATGCAATATAATTGTATATATTTTTGTTTTAGGTTTCACTTCTAGTTAGTTCTTTGACACAAACTCTTGTTGTAAATTATAATTGTTAGAAAGTAATGAATATTTATTATTCTTTTTATTTGATGTTTTGATGTAATTATTATTTATTATATGTTGAAATTGTAATATTTTAAATACTTTATCTTGTTATTAATTTTATATTTGTATGATGATTAAATGATCTTTTTTCATATTAATTTTGGTTATTATTTTTATGTGAAACATGTGAAAATAATGTTAATAAAAATAAATAAATTGTTGTTATTTTAAATTTATATTATTATGATTTTTTGAGACAAGTTTGATGTAAAATTGTAAAGTATACAATACAATATATTGAAGGACTACTTTGAAATTTAAACAAAAAACTCAAGGACTATTTTATAGATTTTAAAAATTACCTGAAACGGTACTTGATTAGTATAGTGTTGTATCAAAACTAAATATGATATCGATATCGATATTGATATGGTATCCATAACATTGAACATAGGCCTCATCCTTGCTGTCTATATCATCATAATTGAGTGTGAGACATATTTCACAAGCTGGCTCACACAAGGATGGATCCATAACCCATATAAAGTGTCCTTGATGATGGTTGATGTACACAAGTTGACCATCAGATTTAATATAAGAGATAGGAGGTCCATCTTTGTCTTCTTTATGTGATAACACCGGTGAAAGCATTAAAATGGATCTAGATGTATCCAAGGATCCAGGTTGGTCTTCACTGGGTTTGGTATAAATGGATTTAATATATCCATCTCTTAGCATTATGAGAATAGGTTGAGTAGTTGTATGGAAAGACTATCTGTGATGAACATAGAAGACCTTCTGATAGTTAGTGATTCATTCTGTTGGCATTAACTTTTCAAGTTCTATCAGTGGCAATTATTTTGAAATCTGGATGATTGTAGTTTGATCATGAGCTCGATTTTCTACCATATATAGAACATTAGAGTTTGAATTTAGAAATTTGAGATTTATATCATGATTTTGTAAGTAATAGATCATTTGGTGATGTAAAGTAGCTATGATTGCTGTAGGATCCTAATATACTCTGGTTTTGGATTTGGACTTGAATTCTTTCAGATAAGGTGAAATCATCTAGCCTAATGTTGAAATCAGAGGCTGTAATGAGAATGACACTCCTATTGTTAAGAGTTGTTAACAAAGTACCAATCACTGCATTTTGGTAAGTTGTGTAGGTAGTGCGAAGAAGAGATATTCTGGTAATGGTTAGAATTCTTTTTCTTCTATAAAGAGTAAGGACAAGTTTTATATATCCAACATAAAGACGAGTATGATTTTGGTCTTTCCAAATTGGGATGAGTTCTTTTGGAATTTTCAGTTTAACATATTGTTCTACTATTGTTGCCTTTAAGCCACACTATTCTAAACGAGATCTTTGGATGATCTTCTTTATCTTTTGATGATTTGTAGTAAGAATAGTTTGAATATTTCTTGTCTAAGATCGATGGTGAGAATATATGTTATATGGACTTAAAAAGTGAAGAGAAGTATCATAGATATTACTTTCTTTCGGGAGATGAGTGAAGAAAGATGAATATGGTCACTAGGTAAAAACTACTTATGGCATATGGAAAGATCTCCTTACTCACCTTCATCAAGAATAATGTAATTTCGGCCAATAATTCTCATGGCTCTTATGCACACGGAGATGGCAGAAAACCAAGGTGCGTGTTGTTGTTAGACTACTTGAATCGAGAATCTGCGCCACTTTATCACAGGCCCGCTGATTACTTCTAATCATCAATTGGAATGAGAAGTGTCAATTTAAGGGCCTATGACCGTGGACTTCATTACCATCCAAACAACTTCTTGTCCCTTCCCTTGGAGAAAATTCCTCTAGGATGGTACCAAACTTCCTTCAGTATCTTGATTTCACCAGCAACAGGTTTTCTGCGTCTTGTCAGAAAAGTAGAAATCAGCGTAATGTTTTACTGCTTCGTCCGTTGTTTGAGGAAACTTCCACTTGATTAAGATCTTTGCCTATTAGGGCCCCCTACAACAAGACTGAAAGAAATCGATTCATAATTCCAACATCTGGGTGCCCGAGGGAACCACTCAGCGTACTTAGTGGAAATGCACTTTAATAATTACAGGACCTCAACTTGAGTTTCATGACAGGTTACACGAACCACAAATTTTGATGTGAAAGAGCACCAAGTTGGCGTCCAGATATGAATATGATGCATGGCCTTTTCCTGGAGCTAAAAGCTATGTATTGAGAGTGCTTCAAATAGTTTTCTATTAAGGTTGGATGGTAGGGGACGGGGGGTTAGATTGCTTATTGCTTTATTTTGTTAGTTTTTGCACATAATTATTAGATTATACTCAAATTAATTTATGCAAGCCCGATAAATTTGAAAAAGTTAATAATTAATTTTTATGTTAACATAAATTATTAACAAAAAATCACATTAAATTAAAATTGTGATACAATTTTTAAACATTAAATTTATCATAAAAATTTAAGTAATAATAAAAAATCTAAGTGATAATGGAAAAATAATTTAGAAGTATCAATAATCATCAAAAGTAACTATAATAAACTCAAAATTAAGAGATATAACAACCAGGATAAAGACCTAACTATCAAATTAAATGCTACATGCTACTAAAAAACATGTTTCACTGTACAGTTATGACTTAAAACGTTCCATATAAAAAATAGAGTTTTTCATGGATCTTATTATTAGTAACCAATCTAAAGGAGCTGGTGGCTGGTGCGTGTGTATATCTAGAGCAGTGTTGTTAATCTTTTGAGCTACGTAGGAGGCGTCTTTTACATATTATACTGATGACTAATGTTTACCAATTCTCCTTGATAATGGTCGAGGACTCAAGAGCACTGGGGACTTAGGATGGAGCCAAGAAGACTTGGGAAAATCTGAGATTCAGATGCCCAATTCCTTGGAAATTTAAACAATTAACGAAGTGAGATTTAGCAATTGACTAACCCTCGAATTTTTTCCCTTTGTAGCAATGTAAGGTCATAAATTATTGCGAGTATTTATCAGCACCTTTGTCAGATATTGACACTTGTAACGATTTAAGCAATACGGTTCTAAGTCTACGAGAAAATCATGTAGAGAAATGTGATGTAGTTAATCTCATTTCCTAGAAATTGAGCATGCGTCCCTAATGCAACAGTAGGTTGCACAGAAAGACTGTTTCAGGTCAGTATCAAGTCCTACCATTAGCACCTGATTCCATGTCGTTTTCCAGGAAAATTAACATGTGCCCTTAAAAGAAGTCTCTTCACCAAGACTATGGTATCCGGCTAGAAGCGACAACAGATCGTAATTATACCACTCTGCCTCACAATTTGGGTACATATCAAGTACTTCCACTGTTTCTTGCCACTTAAATAGACCTTCCTATTCGGGCCTAATTCAGTTGACCTAAGCAAACATATGTGATAGATACTATTAAGCTATCTTGATAAAAATATCTGATCGAACTTCAGTGGCTAAAAATCACAACTGAGTCTGAAAAACTGGTTGGTGCATACAGATTTATCATTTTTGTAGTTCTGCTTTACTAATTTTAGATAGCTTATACTGTGTCCCGTGATGGGCCTAAAGAAAAAAAGGCGAAAGGAAAAGAAAGCATGTCTGCATATGGAATGACGTGTGAAGTAGCAAGGAGTCACGAACACACTTTCCTATTCTGGGTGTGAACATACTTCTTTAATTTAGTTTTCAAGGTCCTATGAGCCCTAAAACAGCAGGGATGACCCATATTTTCTCCATGTGTTCGACCACTACATTATTAACTTTTTTCTTTTGCTTTCTTGTACCATTTATATATGAACATATATTATTGCTTTCAAAAGCTTTTCTTTTACTTCCTCTAAGCAGCCAATCCACTTTCTATCGTCACTATCTTATGCTAGTTTATAGTGTATGCAGCAAATGAAGTTCCATTACTACTGTGAAATGATATGGACATGCTAGAATGGTAACATATTTGGAAGGAAACATACCGAAGATTTTATATCTTTGATAGTCAATACAATTACAAATGTTAATTTCGTGCTTTTATCGCTGTATCCAGCTACATATGGGATATTTGTGTTGCGTATGTGAAATAAAGCTTTTGTCCACAAAACATCGATTAGATCGCATATGTTTTTCACAGATCATTAACTTAACTATCAGCCCAATTGTTTGGTGCTGTCTAGATCATGGAGACTGAACTACGATAAATGATAATTACTCTGAAACTACCCTTTCATATGAAATAAGCACGTGTAGAAATCGAACTTTGTTGTCCGCAGCCACTTACGGAAAATGCAGGCACAAGTGTTTTCCCTACCATACACTGTATCTCTAAATCTTGATGGTGGGTGTGTCTATTCATAATCATTTCTAAATCTTCATCCTCATCCTAATTACCATATATATGGTTATATCCAAATGATGCTTCGGCTAGCCTGTTAAGAAATGGAGGCGAGATATGATTATGCACTGTGAAAGAAAAATAAATATACGATTTTTTAAAGTCAAAATCGTTTTAAATTTTTTAACACGATCAATGCATAATCAAATATAAATATATATATAAATATAAATATAAATTGTACTTATTGTAAAAATTGATTTTTTCTTGTCACTTCTCTTAGACCGATTTCTGAAATTGATTAATTGGAATCACCTTTACCGTACAAATGTCTGCTCTATAACAATATCTATATGAATACGTTAGAAAACTCTATAAGTGGTGTAAAGAGGATTAAGACAAAAGTGTTATCTTCTATAGAACCTATGCCTATTTATGGTAAAATTTAAATATTTTAGTAATTTAATTGAAATAAAATTTTAGTTTAATTAAACTTTAATTAAAATTAATGATTAAAAAACAAATTGATTCTTTCAGTTCAACTATAAAAATCTTGAATTTGTTACTTCGGTTGGAGTTGTTGTTCCAAAACCTATTTAATGTGTTCTAATAATTGTCAGTTACCAATAATGTTATTACTGTCATTATCATGCAATGTTCATAACTTTATTATACTTCAATATTTCTTTACGTCATGGTTAATGTATAAAGCTCTCCTCTATATATATATATATATATATATACACGACCTATGCATTGGTACTGCTGTCTCCTGCAACCAAATTAAAAAAGAAACCAACTTCCGTTAATAAAAATTAATGTAGTAGTGAAAAGTAGGTATCGTTCCCATTAGGAATTGTAACGGTAAAGAGTTTACGAGTTCAAAACTAAAATAAAGTAACAAAGGGGGAGGGGGTTTTCAATTCACGTATATTTAAGAGTGTAGAAATAACAAAAATCGAAAATTAACAAAAAGTAATTGGATCTGAAAATTTAATAGACAAACCTTGGTTTCAGGTCACCGATGTTATCACACTAAAATGAATCTTTGATATAAAATTCAGTTCATCAATAAACATTCATTAGGGGGTGTTTTCTCTTAATTGTAAGTGAATAGAAACATGTATTCTAAGCATTCTTATTAACCATCAACTTAAATACGATAGTAGGTTCAATTGAATAATAGCTTTAAGAATTAAGAAACCAATGAATAAGATAACACATGTACGATATACATTTAATCAAGATGAGTATCTTCTTAAAATTTCCCACTCTAACGTAAAGAAGGTAATCCTCCACTTGTGATTAACAAAATTGAACGTCATATTTCATTAATCTAGCTATTAAACGAATCAATTCCTAGTTGCGCATCTAGAAATCAATTAATTCAATTAGAAAAAGTAATTCGGAAGATACCCAATGTTCATCAATAAAACAAACTTTATTGAAACATCTCACACATAACAGATGATAACATGGTTCCCCTAAACCAATAAAAGGGATTTAGCTACTCATAACGAAAGTGAAAATCAAAGAAATAATAAAACAAAAAGTCTCCATCCTTGCTTTTTCTCTAACGAATCCAAAAATACTTAGAAGAAAAATGCAGAAACGTCAACTAAACTCCTGGAAAAACTGAAGAAATTCTAAAACTATGCTAATACTAATGACTGCCATGAACAGTAGTAATTCCCCTCCTTTTATGCTTCTCGATCCCTTCCTTTTTCCATTATCTTTAGCATATCACACCTCCCATGTATTCAGGTTGCAAATCTCTAGCAATGTGATCTTCCAAGATTATGAAAATCTCAAACGAATCATATTTGAATTTGAAAACAGATTCTGTAGACGATTTCCATCCTTACACGTGCCTACGCTTAGTCATTGAATTTGCTGCCAATACGGAATTTTTAGGTTATCTTTGTTTCCTTTGGATTTTTTTTATTTAATTTCATCTCTTTAATGTTGAAAATCATCTGAGAACAATTAAGAGACAAATCCATCAATTTTGAATAAGAATTTCAACACATGAGAGAGATTTATATACCAAATGAATGCAAAATGACAACTTAACAAATTCTCCCGCACCAAACCTTTGCTTGCCCTCGAGCAAACATGACAAACCATTACACTCTATTAATTTATCCTTCATAATATTAAGTGTGCACAATCCATTAACTTGGGTTAGTAAGACTTAAGTTACAACATACATCATAATCACTTTCCACCGATACAAATAAACAAAGTCAAATTAAGACATCTTTGTTCAAAAGCAAATATGAAATCAAAATGAATTCTTCTCACATATTTCTTTGTTACACTCAAGTGTTTAAGTACAAAGTGTATCTCTCAAATCTCTAACAGATTGCATTACCATAGGCTTGCAAATTCACCAGTTATTATTCATTCGGATTATATGAGCTAATATAGATCGTAAGGAATTTATTAAGGGTTGTAATGGAGCTAAGTTCAAAGGTAAGGTAAAAATGACAAAGGGTTAATCACAAGCATTCACAAAGTATCAAGTAAAAAGGACACTCAAATTAAAATTCTGAGATAATCATATGACACAAAGGACTACAACTACTCATTACTAACTAATGCTACTATGCTTTATTCTTTTTCTTTTTCTTTTCTATTCCTTTGTTTGTTTGTTTTCTTTCTTTTTCCTTTTTCTCCCTTTTTTTCCTTTTCTTTTTCTTTCCTTTTTTTTTACTTGACCAATGCTAAGTACAAAGGAGAACAATAACAATAAGAGAAAACAAATACATGAGTAGAAGTACCTATAAAAATATCTCAGAATACAATATAGAACAAAAGTCCCAAATTACTCAATGCTTCATTCAACTTGTGATAGGGTAAGGCTAATGGAATTTTTGGGTTCAATGTAAGGTGGTTGATTGAAAAACAAGGTTAAAGGCTCAAAAATGTTTGCAAAAGGAAAGTAATTAGGTGGGTCATTTTTAAGCTAAAGGGTTTAAAAAAAACAAGGAAGGCCTTAATCATTTCTATATCCTATGTAATCAAACAAATTCAATTCGGTTTAGTGCAAGTTCTAAAGGCAAACATGACTAGAGGAGCATCACACAATACAAAGAAATAGAACGACATAAAGATGATGTCATTTAAAACTCAAATCTGCTCACAGGTTTAACTTAAGAATTCACCTCAATTCCACAAATTACCTAATCACTCAAATGTCAAAATTTTGACTAAGTTTACAAGATCAGTTATTGCAATCAATCAACATGATTCACTTAAGACTCACTTAGCCTAATTTAATTTCATGCAAACACTCAATATCATCCAAACTGATATGATAAAGCTTCATGGCTTAACATGCACAACCACATACAAAAATCGAAAAGAATCGCACACAAAAATCGAAAACACAGCCACACACATATAATTCAATTCTTTCCTCCACACCTAGACCAACATTGTCCTCAATGTTAGGACATAAAATTAAAGAAGCATAAATTGAAAAGAAAAGGAAAAAGAAGGCTTCTCTACTTGGAATTCATGGTGTTAGCGGATGTGGAGGATGGAAGCCTTCATGCTCCCAATAAGCCATCAAGTTGTACTCCATTCGGTGTATTCTATGTTCAAGGAGACTAAGGCAATCCTCCAAATTGGTTTGGGAGTGTTGGCGACTACTTGTTTCAACTGTGGAAACCTGACTTTGTGCTACTGGTCTTGTAGGAGAAAGAGTAGTGGGAGCCAGATTTTCTGCTACAATTTTTTGTGAAACTTTAGAGGTACTTTTCTGGTTGCAATTGCCATGTGCACTAAGACATTCGATAAAGAATTTAGTCAACAAGTCTCAACCTAAAGCTCCTCTCTCAGCATCAATCACTGAACTTGATGACACAGCAATGTTAAATAGAATTACATCAAAGGGGAAACCAGTAAATGGAACTGAGAATCGCGATTTGTTGGTCCGTTGACCTTTATCGCTAACCCTTTCCATGTTATTCCCTTTCTTTTTCTTAACTGCTGTTACCATTAGCTTTTTTTTGTTTTTTGTTTTATCAGTCTGTTACCATTAGTTTTGTCTAAATGAACATCCATTTTCTCCTTTCTAACCTGATCTATTTGTGTGACAGAGTCAAGGACAACTTAGATCATTGGCTTTCCGACAAGAAGAGTTATGGCAGAGTGCTAATGAGTGCATTACTTGGCATGAGAAATTAGATGGAGAAGAAGCAATTCAGAATCGTGTACATGAGTACGTCGCTTGTTAGTGTTCTATTCCATTTTAGTGAATTGCTATAAATTGAAGGTCTAAGTTGGACCGTGTTATTTTATCTGGAGGTTATAACATGACAATTGCTATACAGATTAAAAAATTAATCCAAACAACCTTGAGCTAGATTTTGGCAAATGAATGCCACGTAGTGTGGTTGACTCTCTGAGTCATACATGTAGTTATTCTTGCACTCTTTTTGTGTATTGTATTTTAGGTGAACTGCTACAATTAAGGCCTAAGTTCGACAATGTTATTTTATCTGAGAGGTTCCGACATCACAGTTGATATGTAGATTCAATATTAATCTGAACAACCTTAAGCTATAATTTCAGAGATAAATCCATGTAGTGTGGTTTACTTTGGAAGCATAAGTGTACTGGTTGTTGCTATTGCTGCAATATTTTTTCGAAAATATTTTCTGGGTTAGTTCATGCATGTAGTATGGTTTAACTCTCATGTCATAAATGTATCGGTTTGTCATTCAGTAATATCATATTGAACTTTGGCGAAAAAATTTCATGTTTCTGAAAAATGAGCATATGTAAGAGTCATTTGCAGCGAGGGAAGTAGAGAAAACCCTTTTCTTGTGAATTTGATTCTACACCTATTTGCGCTCTAGTATATAAAGTCCATCCTGTAAATGCTATGCATCTATGTTTGGGTCTAGATTCTTTTGTATAATTAAGTTGATATCTTTTATGTCAGGCTTGTGTCAGTTGGGAACTTAGAAGTGGCAGTCAGTCTATTACTCTCTACTTCTCCTGAGAGCTCTTACTTCTATGTAAATGCTCTTCGTGCTGTTGCACTATCCTCTGCTGTGTCAAGATCTCTTCTTGAGCTTGCAGTAAAAGTGAGCACCAGTTTTTCTCTTGAAAATTGGGAAGCGTCTCTGATTGGTGAAAATCATTAATGATGTAGGTGTAACTACTCATTCATCGCTATAATTACTGTCTAGGTTGTTGCAGCCAACATGGTCAGGACTGACTCATCATTCTCTGGCACTCATCTTCTCTGTGCTGTTGGGAGGTATCAAGAAGCATGTTCTCAGGTTAGGTTCTATGTTTTCCCTTTGTACACTTTTTATGTCGTTGAGACTAATTTTATGTAAATGTGCTTTTCGTTCTTATTCAGATGCATTTTGGTAGGCTCATAAATTTTGAACTAAAAGTGGCAGTTCGGCCATTCTGAATAATTCTTTCATTCAGTGGAGTTTCCCTAGTAATTCTACCATATGAGAGTAATAGATTGAGTGGGTTGAATCTTTTTCCTTTCTGACTAATGGCATTGGACCTGTTACCTTGCATCTCTAATCACACCCTCGGTACAATAAGCAATTCGTAATGGTTGCCAGCTTATTTATGTATGTCCTTGGCAGCTACAAGATGCCGGACGCTGGACGGATGCTGCGACCTTAGCTGCTACACATTTAAAGGGTTCGGATTATGCAAGGTAGTGATTGCTTCAGAATTTGATGCTTTTTATGACTTTTAGACAGCTTTACTTTTAGCAATTCATGAATTCCTTCTATTAGTGGAATTTCCTGCCAAGAGGATGTAATATTGCTTCTCTTTATGTTTATATGCAAGATTAGCATACCTCCCTCATATTTGAATATTGATCCGATGTCACAAGAATCAGCGAAATGTCTACAAGCCATTATCCGAGTTTACCTAAACAAAAATGCCTTAAATAACTTTTACTATTTGTTTCTCTTGTTTTGTTTTTTAATAACTTTTACTTTGATTGCTTTTAATCTTGATCCAGTTTACTGCTATCACTCTTTGAACTCCTCCAATCTTATTTGCAAATTGTTTTACACAGGGTACTACTGAGGTGGGCTGATCACGTCCTTCGTAGCGAGCACAATATTTGGAGGTATCATAAACTTCCGTTTCTAGTTTGCTCTCTTACGAGGACTACAGTTGGTACTCAGTATGATCTCTAAGATGTTCCATTTCAGGGCGGTTATTCTGTATGTTGCAGCGGGTGGATTGCAAGAGGCCCTAGCCGTTCTTCGGGAGGCACAGCCCGATACAGCTGCCATGTTTATACTTGCTTGCTGCGAAATTCATGCCGAGGTAGTTGCGAGTTTAGGAGATTCAGATAATGAGTCAGTGTCTTCAGTCAAGAGTAAGCAAGTTGAATTACCTGGGTTGAGTCCAGAGAGTCCAGATGTTATAGCTGTTGGTGAATGCTATGAGCAGTATCAAAGAAAATTGGTGCATATCTGCATGGACTCCCAACCACTTTCTGACTAACACGCCAAATCAACAAACAATATTTTCCTATTTAGCATCTACAACTGATAGGAATGGATCTTTCTCTTCTCGTTGAAGAGAAGAGAAGGATGATGATCGAAGACATCCATCATAAAATCAAAAGCTCCCCTGAATACAAGAAGCCGAGGAGAATTAGAATATACACAGAACAGAAGATAAATCTTGCATCGTCATCATACAAAGATGCATATTAATTCAAGAGCTTCTGCTGAAGTATTCCATTGCAGATTGTCGACTAGCTCAAGTTGAAAATCGGACAAAACACGCATATGAGGAGAAAGGTGTTTTGATTCTCTGGGAGGCATTTTCCAAAGCATAATGTCAACTCTCTAGATATTGCTATTGGTGTTCTTAGCTTCTTTCTTTCTGTCCTCATGTAAGGTCGATATTCAATCATTCACAGATCCAAAAGCCAACGTCAAGCTCTTATTACTGTGTAAATGTGTAATGAACGTACTCTAAAGGACCAGGTACTTTATACTATGATCTATAATATCTCACAAATATTTTTTATTTTGGTTCTTTTCTGAATTCTAAATACAAAAAGCACGTGAATCCTAATATTCATGCTATTATCATATGTATTGAGGAATAGGAATGGAGACCAACTCTGAAAACTGAAATGTGAACAAACGAACTTATACTCTTTTATTCACCTGGAAACAAATTCAATAGATACTTCATCTTCATCATTCAGGAACTGCCTTGCACTTCAAGTACTATCTCATAATATATATATATATATATCAAAAACCTTGCATGTGTATGTCACAAACTCAAAAAGTATTAACTTAACGAGAAACTCCAATCAGGCATTTGAGAGTATCCTCCCGGTCATGGGTAGTACCCAATTCCATTTCCACCCATTTGTGGCATCCCATAATGCATCATATGTTGGGGACTAGGTCCATAGAAACCAGTGGAACCACTAACCTTAGCCAAACCAAGTTGACCTTGCATACCATCCTTCCCATATTGTTGCCATAGCTGCTGTTCCTGCACAAGAAACTGCTGCTTCTTCTCCATGTCTGCTATCTGCACATATGAAGGTGGTGGAACTGCAATTGACGCAGCAAACGGATCTTGATTCCCAACTGCCTGGATTGTGCCATCAGGAGCAGGCAATGCCAAAACTGGTGTTGCACTTTTGCCTGCCCCTGGCAATGCTACGCTACTCGCACTCCCTGTACTCATTGTACCGGCGCTCACGTGTTGCCTTACTGCCCCTTGATCATACATTCCGTTCAACAGAAGGGGATCAAGACCGCCCCCAAGAGTAGCTTTCTGTTTTGAAAGATTACCAGCCGATTCCACCAATGCCAATTCCCAGTCTGCTTTACCAATCTCAGCGGCAGGTGTTTGCCATGCTGAAGTTACTTCTGGCTCTCCATTCGACGGGAATGCTTCCCATTCGCCATTTACCTTCGTAGTTGCAGCACTGGAAAACAATGCCAGAGCCAATTTATTACCCTGCTCGTCGGCTGAAACTGCTTCCCTCAAATCCACCAAGTCCTCAGTCACTAGCTGAGGTTGTGGTTTAACCTGAGGCACGAGTTGAGGCTCTGCAGAGGTTGGCGGCGTATAATTCTCTGGTGGAGGAAGAGCCTTGATCTGATTCATATCCGATTCCGGTTCTCCCTTTATCGGAAATTGGTCCTCCGTGGTTATCTCTACAGCCTTCTGTGGCCTTGAAGACATCTCCTTCAAAAAACCCTCAAGTGTACCCAGCACCTCATCACTTATTCTTTGCACTTCAGGATATTCAGATGATCTAGCAATTCCAATATCCTTGCTCCAACTATAAAGGTCACCAAGCTCATCAATCATCTTCCCTGCTCTAACATAGATATCAAAACATTTTTCGCAATCCACAAGCTCCATTTCGGTAAATCTATCAAACAAAAGCCCCAATGTCTCACGAATCTCCCCATACAACCAAAAACTATCCTTCAACACCTGATAGAATGCAACAAGCACAAGCCTACTGTCCCTAGCCATGCCCGACGGTTTAGAAGCCAAAACTCTATCCAAAATTCTCGACAACCTCTTCAGCTTTCCTAAAACCTTCTCTGGTCTCATTTCACGAATAGGTGTTGCCTCTCTTCTCTGCTCTTTCCTCACTGAATACTCATTCACATCATCATAAGATCTTGATCTCCTAGGCACACCGTAGCCATAATCATCCCTAAACTCTCTTCTTCCCTCAAAGCCATCACCACCCTCATCACCTCTGGATCTCCTCTCATCACCTCTGGATCTGCTCTCAAACACCTCAAGCTCTACCTTTTCATCAAGATACAAAGCATAAACCCTCACAAACCCCACATGATCCCAAGAATTCGAATGAGCCTCGTCTCTAAAACCCGACATGTTCAAAACCCTCATCCCTCTCCTTGCAGCAAACGCGATCTCCTCCTCAAACAAAGGGTGCCCGTCAACCAGAAGCCTGTGAACAAGCATCAAAGACTTGAGAGCCACAACCCAATCGTGGGTCTTCCTCAATCTCCTCGAAACAGTTGCCACACACGCGGTAACGTAACCCCTCGAATTGTTAGTGAGGTATATAATCTCTCTGTAGTACTTCTCATCGGCTGGGTCCTTATCGTGGCTTGTGGCTTTAACCACCAAGACCTCAACTTCCGGCGCAATATTGCCGGATACCTTCGCCAAGCTTATGCTCGTCTGATCCTTCACGACTCCGATCGCCTTCCTCATCGTGCCCGACGACATTTTTCTCCTTTATCTTTATGTAACCAAAAAGACGAAAATTGAAAGGACTGAATTAACAAAGCTCGTTTTTTTAAATGTATTATAAAAGATCAGAGATACGATGACCGTAGAAGGTGGAAGAAGAAGGGGATGAGAATGGAAAAGTAGCAGAAGGACTGAGTCGCAGAAAGAAACTTTAGAACCGTGTATTAGACACTTGACCTTCATGATATAAAGAAGCCTAAGGCGGGCAAAAGGCCACATAATACGCCGTCGTTTGTTTTTTTGGATCAGATCCTCATTCTTAACTCCATCTTTTTCCTTCCTCTCTTGATCTTCTACAATGTAAGGTTTAGTTTGGTTTTTTGCTGGATCTTGTAGCTTTGTCCCACTCCTAAGTGTAATGGCCTTGAATTATTCTCTCGGATTTGCTTCGGTATTACTTGAAAGGCTTTCGACGCTTCCTGTAAATAATGCATTCGCAAGTTGGCTCACTTGAACCTTTAGATTGTAAATAGACAAGATATGATTCTTCACTACTTGCTCATATTTCCCTTCCATACTCGTGAGCTTGTCTTTTAATTCATCCAATTTTGAATCCTATGAATTAGGTTGTCTTGCTGAAACCCTAATAGGCCTTGATTTCCTATTTGAGTCTTTGCATTGTTAGATCAAAAGAAATTTAGATGGTTTTACTAGCCATTATTATATGAGATCAAGTAAGGATTATTACCTCCCTGATCACATTGTGTTGCATTGAAGTAGAATTGTTACACATTTTTGTTTTCTACTGGGAAGCAATCAGTTATAATATGTCTTTCTTGTCCGCATAGCTCGCTTCCGTGCTGAATTGTTTTGGGTGGAGAGAAAGAGGTGGTTGTCATGCTATTTAATTATTTGATGAGTTTGTTAATCTTAGCCTGCAATGTTGTTACTGAATTCATAACAATTGTTCCTTTTAGATCTGGGAAGGTTGACTGCTATTTATTTCATTCCGATGTCCAAAGACAACTATTGTACGTCATCTCTTCTAACAGATCGTGTGTCGCTTGCATTGGTAGTTGTGTAATTCTGTGATGTATTTCCTCCACCATTGTCCTTTTTATCTCTTATTTGTGTTTAGCTCTTTAGATAATGTCTAGATTGATGCATCTTTGAACCTCAATCACACAAGAAAGGGTAACTATTTCTTAAATGAAAGGAATTCAAGTCGTCCGAATGTTAAAATCTCCAATAACAATTCCAAAAACTTGTGCAAGTTTTATATCTAATAATAATAAAAATCATATTAGTCACAAGTATACAGATAGTATCTTATACTATAAGAGATTATCATTACCTCGAGGATTCTGCAATAGCTAAAAATTTGAACCTAACTTTGTCAAAAGTAACACAAATTTGATTTATACAAAGTCATTTAGAGTTAATGAGTAGAAGGAACACTAATAATGTATCATGGAGGAGGTTGTGTGACAATACCACAAGAGGATAAGTGATATTTTTAAGGTATGAAGATTGAAATGAACAAAGATCAAACTACAAAGATTGAAATGAAACAAAGGTCTAGTGCAATAAACTGATATATTATGGCAAGTGAAAGTAAAAATCTTTAATTTAATCTTTATTTATTAATAATGTGCTAGTTATACAATCCAAATTTAATAATTTAAAATTAAACTATAAATTCAATTTGAATGGTATATAAAAATATTTTAAAACCATTGCTTCTTGATTAAATATATTGTTATAGGCTTTTGGTTAAAGAGAAAGGGATTAATAAAATTTATGTATTAGGAATCCTAAAGATTCAACCTTTGAGAGTTACTTTATTGAGATGATATAAACTTCTGAATTATAAACCCTAAAGATTTAAACTTTGAGAGTTACTTTGTTGAGATGATAGATTGGGCATTAATTTTTGAATTGGTAAAATTGCCCAAAAAGTCTTTTTTAATTAACTTGTCAGGTCAAAAATAAAAAGGGGGATAGTTTAGTAATTGACTAGGTTGGATGTTTCTAGATTAAGTGGATTTAATTTGAGTTTAGGGAACGATAATTTAATAGAACCCAACTGTCTTCCTATCCATAATAACTCTTGGGCATATAAACCAATTAGTGGTTACTTAAGTAACCATCGTGCTGCCCATCTTTCATCTTTTTGCATTGAGTCACCATCTTTCCTCTTCAGATCTAGAGTTCAACTTCACCTTTCTGTTCAATTCGATGATGCCATTGTGATGAGTTCGCTTGCTTCCACAGATGCTACACACACTGAGTGGCGAAGGGTAGAACAATCCACCTTGTTATCTTTAGATATATTGAAGGAAGAAGATAGAAGAAACAGAAGAAGTAACGACGAAGAAGAAGGATAGAAGAGATACGGAGAGAAAATGTAAGAGAAAAAGGAAGTATTTTCTATTTTTCAAAAATTGTTTTGTTTTACATTTTTTGTGATATTAATACTTCTCTCCCCTTTCTGTTATAGGTTTAAAAACTTGAAATTCTTCGAATATAAATCAACCAACTCTAAAACAGCATGGAAGTAAAAGAATAACATAAATCGAAGAAATAACTTCTACATCCTCTATAACAAACTTCTTTTATTTTCTTGGGCTTATGTGTTGGACTGAATTTTTCTATTTTTTGTTGGGTGCAGTGTTAATAGAGGTTGTGTTACGTTGTGTTGTCCTTTCGTTTGACTGTGTGTGTTAGTAGTGTGCCCTAGGCCAATGGACATATGTGATTTTTGTACTAACATTATGTCTTATTAATAATATATTATGAGGTATTCTTTTTATATATGCATATATATCGTTTATGTAATGTGATTTACGTTCCATGAATAGTATTAGGCTTATGTCATCAAGTATGTGACTTGATAATAAAACTATAAGCATTATAATACTATTCTAAACTATCCCTGGTCGATCGTTATTGGTGGAACAATAATGAATTAAGGCTAGTGTGTATTCTGATTGATGATCACGTTTTTCTAATCATGGATATGAGTTATCAAATCAGAAACATAGATATATGTTAGAGAACATATATTGGACCGACTCACAGGGGGAACACTATATGGTTTCATGCCATTAGTGATTCTCAATTTGGTTTAACTTTAGTCCTCTGACTTGAAGTCATCATGGTTCCCTACATGAAAAATTCAGTGTTTTGACATTATACTAAGTTATTCTTAACCAAATAACAAGTAGTTTTATATTGGACATTAAATGAATCATACGGAGGGATGTCAATGATATAGATCGGATTTGTACCTCTCTTAAATGAGAGAGATATCATGTGGGCCTCTTGACAAGTATGATTGAAGAAATGCATGGTCGTGCTCAAATGAATTGATAAGGAGTCATCAACGTCATTTGTTATAATCAGTTAACTTGGGGATCAATAAACTATGATTAATCAAAGGTTGACCTGTACTATGCCTTGTGATTAATCTTGATATCGTGTTACAAAGGGACTGAGTTTATAATCACGGTTACAGGTTAAATCAAATTATCGATCCTTATTTGATTTGGGTAGTCATAATGTCTTGCTAGAGGCTGCTTATGACTTATAGGTTTTGAAGTGTGATCAAGCTCATTGCCAACATCAAATGAGCCTACAGGATCTTGCACAAAGAGTGATGTGATATGAGCTTATTCTCTTGGGCCTAATTTATTAGGCATTGAATAAATATATGTGGATATATTTATTGGGCTAGATAGAATTAAGTTGTCGGGCTTTTATTATATGAGATATAATATGGGCCGAAACTTATTGGGCTTCAATGGGATTAGGTTCTCTCTATAAATAGAGGAATTTAGGTCTCATTAGTGTAGAAAAAGGTGAGACGAAAACCCTAGCCACC
This sequence comes from Erythroxylum orinocense, assembly GCA_025531955.1. NCBI lineage: Eukaryota > Viridiplantae > Streptophyta > Magnoliopsida > Malpighiales > Erythroxylaceae > Erythroxylum > Erythroxylum orinocense. Next base: position 8,887,059 of record JANZLX010000002.1, on the reverse strand, counting down.
TTCCGAGAGAAAAATGGTGCGGCGCTCGAAAAGGTTTCAGAAAGTGCTAGCACACACTACCCGCTGCCAAGATTGTTTGTCCTCGGGTGGATACCAGTAGAGGACATTTGTGCATTTCAGTATCTACAAATCTAAAGAAGAAACTCCGCGTCAGGGGTAATTTCGTACATGCTATAGTGTTCGGTTATACTTCTTGTTGTTTTATGGTCCTTTCTGCTACGTATTGTGAATACTCGGGGGCACAGGCGATCCAACCCCTTGAGACAGTTATGTTTCAATTTTCATTGCTTGAAGATGGTTGTAATTCTAGCTTGTAAATCAGGTTTGTGTTTTGGTTTCGCTCATCTCACAAGTCCCTAAAGACAAATGCTCTGATGCCATGTTGTTTTTCTAAAGTTGAAGCATAATACGTGAATAGAAGTGAAGGAAAAGATGTTGCTTTTTCTAAAGCTGAAACATAATACGTGAATAGAAGTGAAAGAAAAAGAAGATGTTTTTATTGTAAAACATGCACATATTTATTGACAGCAACAAAGCTCATTATATAGACCTGAAATGTAACAGAAAATCCTATATATATTTGTTAACTATCATAAGAATATCTCTAAACTTATTCCTAAAATCAAGCACTAAAT
>JANZLX010000002.1:8863732-8877395 GCA_025531955.1 Erythroxylum orinocense | reverse complement strand
TTGTATTAAATTATAAGTATCAATAGTTAAACCAAAATTAACTAATTAGTTAATTAACTAATTATATTATAAAGAATAAAATTTTTGATTGGTGTTAAATATATTATAATTAATACTAATTAGTAATATATATATATATATATTTGTTATTATCCCTAATTTTTTTATTATTACTTTTTAAATTATTATTATTATTATTATTATTATTATTATTATTATAACAAATATATATTACTAATTAGTATTAATTTATATATTCGTGTAAATATTATTTTTGTTATTATATATGTGTATATATATATATTAAAGAAAGCTTATTTTTCTTAATCAATAAATCAAAATATTTTCTAAATTTAATTAACATAATTATTTTTATTCAATCAAGAAACATATTCATCAAAATAATAAAGAAATAATTTATAAATAAATAAAATAATTACTCCCTAGATAAGTAAAGTAATAAATTTAATTTATCTCTATCAAATTTAAATAAACAACTTCAATTAAGAAATATCTTTCTTAATTAAACTAAGAAAGCAATTCTATTATTTATAAAAGAGCCAAATTGATTAATTATATTCTAATTAAAGTAAAATTAATTATAATTAGAAGACAATTTTTTGAAATATCAATTAAGATTTAATTTAATTATTAATCTCAATAAATTTAAGAAAAATAATTGATTTAATTTTTAAAATTGATTTTAGAATTTAAAACTAATTTAAATTCTAAAATGAGGTTATTTTGTAATTAAGGTTTACAACAATTGTAAAATTAATTCCAAAATTTAATATCAATAATAATCAAGTTATAAAATTAAAAATGACTTTGATACAACTATTGAGAAACTAGGGCAGTATTTGATTCTACACGTAACAAAGGAAAAACAAAACCTTTTTCATTTGATTTTTTATAAAATCACTTTAAATTCTATAATAAGATTAATGTATAAATAAGTACCTTATTATAAAGTTTGATCTCTTCTTGTATCTCCCCTTAAATTGATTAATTATAACCACCATAGTTGCAAAAATGTTTAGCTTCTACCAATATTAACAGGTGAAGAGAACTACATAAGTAGTGTAGAGAGTGATAAGTCAGAAGTGCTAACTCTCGTAAAGCCTACACCTATTTATAATTGAGTTTGAAACTTTTCATAATTTAATTGAAATATAATCCTAAATTTGATTAAACTTTATATTTTCATAAAATTTTTCAAACTTAATAATCAATTCTAATTTGATTAAATTATTTTTTCATCTGTTCATTATATATGACCCCTTTGAAACTTAGATATGTTAACAATAAATATAAAAGCATAATCCTAATTATATCTAAAATTAGACAAAATTAAATTCCTTTAATTTATTTTTAATTTTCTAATTAAATAATTTATATTTATAAATTGAGATTGATATTTGACAACACTTCATAACTACTTAAATATTAAAAAATCAAAGTAATTTTGACTTAATTTTTTGTGGATAATTTTCTATATAATGTAATATTTTCATCAGATAATGTTTCAATTAAACATAAATTATAAAATTAATATCAACACTATTTTAATCAAATTATATTAGTTATCTTTCATTCATAATTTATTTTATCGATAATATTTGAAAATTATTTTCAAATTATCATTTCACTTTGATTAAAGATTTTTTGGATCAATATTAATCGAGAATAATAAAATATTCTCCACAATCAATTTAAAACTATCTCCATATAATTCATGTTATATCTAATGCATGTTAATTAACCTAGTATCGATTAGGATATGTTATAAATAGTATTAAAATATAACAATCCCAATATTGATATTTTGAAAACCTTAAGGTAAATTATCACTTATATAATTATCATAATAAGAATTTTTTGACATACAAGTATTGTTTTAAATACAAATATTAATTTAAGTCAATTTAATGAGCTTATTCTTTTAATAAGCACTCCAACTTTAACATAATAATTGCTAAAAATAATTTAGAGATAATTCACAAATATAATATGAATAATTTTATTTGTAATGTATATTTATCTCATAAAATTTATCTTATATATTACTTACTTAAATAGATATGTATAAAACAAAAATATCTTTAGATAATTATATTATAAAAATTACAATTAGGCGATGTTATGGAGATAAATCACCGTTACTAGCTTCAACCGGTGTATTGTATCTTGAAGTAAGATTAAGCATTTTACTTCACGCGCAGCACGAAAAGTAAAACAATCTCGCCAATCGAGTCAGTTGGCACCTACAAAGATAGTAATTAATACCCCCTATTGTGAATCTAAGCAACTCCCCTATTTATAGCCTGTTTGGAATGCAGGCATGCAGCAGTTAATTCAATTTCCCTGTTTGAAACAAAAAAAATGGCTACACATAGAATTCCATGTAGATTTAAAACCCACCTTTTTTTAAATTCAATTCACGCTTTCATTGACGTGAATTCAACTTCTTTAGCTGCTACTCTTCTTTTTTAACCCACAAATCCAACAATGCCCACGACTCCAACATAATAACCCCAAAGCGGCATTTCTTTTTTTTTAACCCACAAACCCACTAATGCCCACAACTCTGGAACATATCACCTGTTCCATAATTGTTGTGTCAGTGCTGTTCTATTACATCTGGTCCATATATTTATATGGGACCCACAAAAATATATAGACCAGATGCAATGAAACAGCATTGGCAGAGTAATTATGAAACAAATGATTTCATTTGCCCACTAATGCCCACAACTCTAACATAATAACCCAACATAATGCCTTCTAGTTATCAACATAAAATAACTACTACTCATTTATGCAATTTTAAGCTTCTAAATTACATTATTGTTTTTTTTATTATCTTCATAGATTGGTCTAGCCTAATGTCATTTGCAATCAATTTTTTCTTTTCATTTTAATAATGAACTTTTTTATCATATTATTTATAATGAAATTGATGTTTATAAATTGTTCTATATGTGTTAATATTTATTATTTAATAAGATTATTTTTTTAGCTAAGTATAGATGTGTCATATGAAATAATTGAATTCATTTTGATTATATTCGAAACAATGTAATTGAATTCAATTATAATATTATTGGGTTTGCTCCAAAAACTGTAAATTGAATTTAATTCAATCTCATTCACATAATTAAATTCAATTTATTAATGAATTCAATTCGAAGATTTCCAAACACTTAATATATGTATAGTTAACGCGTAGATAGGAAAACTCTATAAGTTGATGATCGAATTACCCTTGTAACTTTGCAATAGCTTGGCTATTGATGATCTAATCTATCATTTATTTTTAAAAAACTAATAAGATTCTAAGATGCATTTATATAGAATTCGACTTGAGTTTGTTTTGCCTTCCATGCCCAATTGGGAAAGTAATGCTTTCTGCAAATACTGCTAGTTACAATGCAAGTTCGTATCCGTTTAATCATAGATCACTTTATTCATCATCGAAAAGCTTGTTGGCTGGAAGATCTTTCTTCACTCGCCCTCAGGATCCTGTCTACCAGATACCTAGGGGGAATCTTTTACAAGTTACGTAATTTGTGTAGCTTCAACTTTGTACCTATTAAGTTATGAAATTTGACATTCAGCATTATCCGCTATTTTTCAGAAAATTAGTATCGATAAAATCATTTCTTTTTGTAGGAAGACCAGATATCAAATGAATGGACGTGGGAGGAATGTATTATGCTAGTATGTTATTTGATTTATTGAATTCTAGCTTAAAAATTTTAAAACAGACTATAATGATAATTATTAGTATTAAAGATAACCAATAATATTATTCAAACTTCATTAACTTACGAGGGTATATTCTTAATACTTAGAAACAAGTTTGCATTTTTAATACCATCATTATTTGTCTCTTTTAAAGCTAAATTATAATTTCTTTTTGTTAGAAATTTGTTAAATAAATAAGTAAAATTTTCTTTAAACACATTCCTTTATATTAATATGCATTTGAGAGGAAACTTTTGTATTTTATTTCAAAAACTTTATATTGGTGATATAGGAACTTGGTGCATAACTTCAGGAAAGATAATAATGGTCGAAAATTTTATTTCTACCGAGTAAGCCCAATTTACTTGGAACAATAGATGAAAAGGAGATTTATACCTGAAGAAGTTGGTCAGAGTGTTGATAAGTAGATCATTTTAGCCATTTAATAGGTAAAAGTTGTTCTTTTGTAATTACACAGTTCTAAGTTCAAATCACGAAAACAATATTTTCTGCCTATACTGATGACCCTCCTTTGATCTTCGCAAAAGCTTGTGCATGAGATATGTTGAAATAAAATTTTTTAAGATTCAATAGTATGGTTACAATTTAGCAGTCATTAAAGACATAACTACTAAGTGTGTTCAAGTCCTTTGTTTATTTAAGGAGAGTGAAGATAAGTAAAGATGAGCCCAAATTGTTAGGTATGCAAGCTAGTAATAATACCCACTAGACTATTGAAATTGCTAGAAGCAGATAACAGAAAATTCAATCCAGGGCCAATAGAGCTGGATTTATGGCAACAAGAAAGAATGGCTCTTAGTGGTTATATTAACACTCTTAACAATCACAACTTTCTTAGGCAGAGATGGCAGAGGGTGACAGAAATACTAATTTCTTCTTTTGTTGAATTCTCAACAGGAGGAACATCAATAATCTATCAGCTTCCTCTCTGAAAACCTGGGAAATGTCATTGAAGACCCGGAGAATCTAAAGGCCTTAGCTTTCAATTATTTCCAAGATACACTAGGAACCTCCAAAAACCACGACCTCAAACACCAGAGTCCCCAAATCATTTGTTCCTCGTTCCATTTCCAATGAACAAGCTAAGCTATTCACGAGAACAGACATTGAGGCATCCTTTTTTAGTAAGAATACTAATAAACACTACAAGAAAAATATTTTTCGTCGCTTAAATCGACGTAACAAAATTCATTTAGCGACGGTTATCATTTCCGTCGCTAAAATTGGAAGGAAACCATCCCGACAAACTTAGCGACGGAATTTAGGGACAACAAAAGTTTCGGTCGGTAATTGCGTAGCACATTAGCGACGGAAACTCTATTTCCGTCTCTAAAATCGGCATGAAAAAATTTTGTTTAGCGACGGATAACATTTCTGTCGCTAAAATTGGACAGAAACCGTCCCGGCAAAATTAGCGACGAAGTTTAGGGACGGTAAAAGGTTCCGTCGGTAATTTTGCCCTCAATTTAGTGATGGAAAACTTATTTCCGTCGCTAAAATCAGAGGGAAATTTAAAATTTAAAGGCGAGAATTAAAGGCGGTATAATAAAACTTAAAATTAGCGACGAACAGGTCCATCGCGAATTTCCGTCGGTAAATCACTTTTAAAACTCCCAAACTCTGGCTCTTCCTCCTCTGGCGATTTCCTCTCCCGTCCCTCTTCTTTCTTGCTTTTATTTCCTCTGATTTTTTTATTATTCTTTCTTGGTGGGTTTTTAATTGTCATATATATAGTATTGATTTATATGTTTAATACTTTTTGTTGTTAAAGAAGAAACAAGTATTGATGAAGAAAGCCCATAAGATCCAGTATAGGGAAGCTCTCTGAATGCTCTACTGAATCCTGGTTAGTTTGTATCTTCAATCTTTCTTTAAGGTCTCCTTATCTCTGTGTTAGTTTACAGGCTTTAGTTTAAATTGCGTTTCAGGGGAATCGGAGCTATAAACGCGTTAAGCAAATAGTGAACAGATTAGAGGAGGCCTCCTCTCTTGTAGAGGCTCAAAAAGGTTGAGAAATTTGTGACTAGTTCTATTGAAGATAAAAAGAAGAGTTTTGAAGAACAGCTCGCCAACGATTATGAGAACTTTTTTTTAAAATTTTTTTAATTTTATTTACCGACGGAAATAAAATTCCGTCGTTAAAATGATCAACTATTACCGACGGATTCCGTCGGTAAATTTAGCGACTGTTAATTTAGGTCCGTCGGTAAATTTACCAACAGCCGTTTTAACGATGTCTTAGGCTGTCGGTAATTTTCGTCGCTATTTTATATTACCGTCAGTAAATGCCCTATTTCGATCGGTAATTTCCGTCTGTAAACGCCTTATTTCTTGTAGTGAAAGTTCGTGGGTCAAAAAGGTTTTAATGTATGTTTTGTAAAATAAAAAATATTAAGAGTTTAGTGGGAGATATCATTTCAAAGTGAATTTTTATAAATCTTTTAATTCACTGGAGTGGGATTTTATGATTGGTACATTAACAACCTTTAAGTTTCCAGAATTATTCATTAAATAGATAGAGCAATGCATTACTAATTCTTCATTTAAAGCAAAATGAATTTAAGTGTTCTCACCTCAATGTAACAGTGGCTTGAGAACTAAAATAGTTAAAACCATGAACAAGGTGTTGTTGCCAAAAAAACATGTCACCAATCACTTTGAATAAAATGGATACATATCCAATACCTGAAAGGCAATAGTTTCTGGGAGATGAAGGCTAAAATCAACCCTATTTGAACCCTAATACAAACGCTGAAGCTAAGGAAGTGCATTAGCTTTCATATATAGTGGGGGGAATGAAAAAGTGCACTTTAACTCTAGTTTGACAAATGACACTCCTTAACTACTCCCTACAAACTCTCCAATGCCAGAAGATTGGTGGTAAACATCCAGGGACGAAGGTATATATAAACTTGGGGGTCACTGGGCCCCCCAAGTTTTTTTAAAAAAATTATTTTTAATATATATATAAAGGTAGAGTTATTTAAGGGTCAGTGGTGTACTGGACCCCCTAAATTTTAAAAAAATTAAATTTTGGGCCCCCTATCTTAAATTCTTGGCTCCGTCACTGTAAACATCCTAGGTAAGTCCAAAGTTCAACTTATCATTCAGGATTGCGGGTGGTCGTGGCCTAACAGCTACACCGGAGGCTACTCAAGCATTATCAGAAACCTAATAGTTATTTCTCCAATCCCAAAAAGCAAGATAAAACTATATGGGAGAGGCATAAATCAAGCTCCTTCACCAACAATTTTTGCTTAAGTACTTTTTTAGGAAAGTAGGATAAACGTGTCATTTGCAAAATTGGTTTGGCTCCCCAAAAATAACCTCTAGCAAAAGGCTTTAAATCATAAACATCAAAAGTAGCAAACGTATTATATTCTCCTAAAAGATTTAATTTATAAGCAATATCATTAATTCGTTCAACACCTTAAACTAGATTATCTCCTCATAGTTGTAATTTAGATCTTCTTTTGATCTATAAATCTCTACTTTCTCATATGCACCCATACCTGGTCTAAATGTACTTTTCTTTCTTTTTTTGTTAGTTTTGGATGGATATTTTTCATTTTTTATTTCAATATGTTACTGAAAATTTTCACGTTGTTGCTTCACTATTTCAACTTTCTTTTTACCATCTAAGATGCTCCACTCATGAATAGATAAAAGAATTGATTTCAATAAATAATCTCAAAAGGTGAACAACATAGGTGATATAAACAAGTCTATTATGAGTAAATTCAATGATTGACAAATAATCTTCCTAACTTTAAATTCTTTTTTATTATAACAGGCAATAAAGTAGTTAATGTCCTATTTACTACTTCAATTCAACCATCCATTTGAGGATGTTAAGTAGTTGAAAATAACAATTTAGTTCTTTACTTTTTTCCTATAAATCCTTTCGCAATTAGTTAAGGAATTTAATATCTCTATTAGGCACAATAGTTCTAGGAACAAAATAAAGTTGACTTATCTTCCTAAAGAATAAATCAACTATATTGGTTGCATGACTAATTTTACTATATTCAATAAAATGTGTTATCTTAGAAAACCTATCAATAACAACAAAAATAGAATTTTTACTCTATTTTGACCTAAGCAAACTAAAAAATATATAGAAATATTAACCCATAGCTCATTAGGGGTTGGCAAAGGACTATATGAACTAGGCATAACATTAGACTGAACTTATCTACATGTAATGTAATTAACATAAATTCTTTCAACATTGTGATGCATATAAGGGTAAAAGAAATATTGAAGAAAAATATACAAAGTCTTTGTAATGCCAAAATGATTGATTAATCCTCCTCATGTGGCTTACGTACTAACATATCTCTCAAAGAACTATTACACACACGTAATTTATTTTCCTTAAACAAAACCATATCATTCCTAAAGAATTTTCCAATAATAATTTTTCCACAAGCTCTAAAGACAGATGCAAAGCTATCATCATTCTCATAATTCTTGAACATGTTTAAAGCCTATCAACTTTGCATTTAATGTAGAAATTAAAGCATACCTTCATGGCTATGTATCAACCCCAACTATTTTTTTTTACCTTGCTTGTACTCAATCGTACAAGGAAATGTATCAGAAAACTCCATCCATTTAGCAGATCATCGATTTAACTTCCTTTTCCCTTTCAGATGTTTCATGACTCGTAGTTAGTGTGAATAACGAACTCTTTCGATCACAAATAATGTTGTCAAGTCTCTAAAGCCTTTACTAATACATACAACCCCTTGTTATAAGTTAGGTAGTTATAATTAACCTATTCTTAACTCAATCTAAAAAGTTTTAGCAAATTTAGGCAAACCTAATCAAGGAACAAAGTATAACATTTATTTAATCAAATTGAAAGAATGCTTTTATTCATCATCCAACTTAAAACCAACATAACTTTTGACAACTTTAATTGTAATGCCAGACTCTCTGAGCCCTTTTGTATTAGTCTGTACTTAGAGATACTACTGTATAGTGATATATACATGGTTGTATATGAGTTCAAAAATGTATTTGAATCCTTTTGGTATATATGCCAGTGATATATAATGTTATATACCCTTACATGAACTTCGAGTTCATCGATATGTGAAATCTTGGAGATTTCTAACATATAAGCTTCTAAGTGTGTAAAACCGTGTTCATTGGATGGATATGGTCATGGTGGCCGAGTTAAATATGTTCTAATGCCTTAGAGGTGATTAGACCTGATTTATAGACTTATTGGACACTTAGAAAGCTTAATTGGAAAAGTTGATATACACAAGGGCTTATTTGTAAATTGTTAAAAGTTAAGTGACTTAAATGTAATTTTTCAATTCTTGGAGGACCAATATGTAATTTTATAAAGTTAAAAGGCTCAATTATAATTTTCAAAAGTTCGGGGACCAAAATGAAAATAAATTTTTGGTCATTCTCAAATTTTGGGCTTAATTGCAAATTTGGAAATGTTTGGAGGGTATAATGATATTTTCGCATAACTTAAGGGCAAAAAGGTAATTTCACCATGTTTGGTAAAAAAAGAGTCAACATTCTAGACCCTTCTTCCTTGTGTGTCCGTGCACCCCGCCATTAAATATTTAAAACAATTTGTTTTAATTGAAAGAAAGGAGAAGAGAGGAGGAGAAGAACACCATTCAGCCATCACCAAATTTCTACCATTTTTTTATTCTCCAACCCAAACCAAGGTGTGCTAAGTTAATTTGGGATCAAGAAACTCAAATCTATTATTAGATTTGAGAAATTATCAAAGGATTTTAAGATTTTACCAAAGGAAAGTTTAGGTAAATTTGGTCTCATCTCTCTTTACATTATGAATTTGAGTTTGGTGTTAAGATATGTTGTTCTCCATGCTTGAATATGCATATGATTTAGATGAATGAAATGAGTTATGGAGAAGTCTCCTTAAACCAAAACCGAGATGCCCTCTCTTTGGAGAAAGTTTGTGAAATTTTGAATATCATTTGAAATTAATGGTTTAAATGAATTTTATGGTATTAATTGTGTATGTATAATGTGAATTGATGATGAAAAATTAAGAAGATTTATATTGGATAAAGCTTGGCCGAAATGATGGGGGAAGAAATGGACTAATGTAATAAGTTGTATAACTATGATGAATATGGCTTAAATGAAGGGAATTGGGTTGAATGGAGTGGTGAAATGTGTTGTTGTTGGAAGTGCCTATTATATAACAAGATAGGAGCAACATGAATTACTATGATAAAGTCTTGAAAATATGACTTGAAAGTCATGGACATTAGGTGTTTAATAAAATGCATACGCAAACTTGGCTTAGGATTTAAGGATTATAATGGTGTGTATTGGAAAGAGGCTTTCATGTTTACTTAGTGTAAACTTGAATTTTTGCTTAGATTGATGAGTAGTGGCCTAATGTGCTTGGATAAAAATATGCTTAATTATGCTTTGAAATGTGTAAGTATTGGATCAAAGGCATTAAATGCCTTGGAAAAATGCAAAAGAAAGCTTATGTGAATAATAAGGGAAGTAACCATGTGAGAAGCTTAATGGTCGAATCCTACAACTTAAAAATAGTGATATTGTGTTTTATACACTTATATGGTGGTGTATAAATATGAGATACATGTTTGAGTAGTAAATACATTGTATATTTGTATGTATAAATGCTCAGGAACAGTGAATCAAGGAACTCGTACTGAGAATTGTTGAAATCAAGGGAGTGTACACCTTCTTTTGAGGTGAGTAGGGGAAACCATATCTCTTAAATGGGATTATGACATCCCAAGACATGTATGATGATTTGTATGTGAATTTTGAACTTACGTAATGCATAGTAGAATTGAATCTGAAATAGATGCTAGTATACTTGTGTATTTAATAAACAATATTATTTTGAATAACTCTTTGCACTTAGAGTGCAACTGATGTTTTTATTACGTATTTTGAGAAATGGTATTGTTTTCAACAAACCTGCACTTGAAGTGCAAAAGACAACGTTTTATTTTCTGAAACTATATTTTTGAACAACTTTACACTTGGAGTGCAAAAGATGACTTTTATTGCATGAAATAATGGTTTGGAAATTACATATACATAATCGAGTCGTGTATGTTGCGTGTATGTGTTCTCTTTTGGCTGAGAGTCTGGCAGGGTTCTATTTTATCAATTGGACTGATAAATAAAGGCATGGTGCCTTACTTGATTTTATTACTTAATATTTGTCTATGATTTTTGTGATTGGTGAGGTAATGATTGGTCATTCGTGTGCTAGGCACAATAGATTAAACGACCCTTGTACCCTTAACGCTGGTACATAAAATTTGAGTCCTTGTACCGACACCTTTGTATGAGACTTGCGAGTGATTGCACACCTAGAGGTTTGGTCACCGACGAGTTCATCACCTATGGTCATGACGCTGTTGTCGATCGTAGTCTGGACTTACCACAGATGAAAGTCGAGCCAACACCGAGACTCGGTGGTTATGCACACTAGTTTGTCCTACTAATAGCGACACACATAACTGTTTTGGCCTATTATGAGATTTGACTTCTCGATGAGATATGATTTATACATGTGATGATTTTCTGCTCTAGTGTATTGGAACTGGAACCTATGTTCATTGGATGAGTGATTAATAGGCTAGGCTTATGTGGTTCCTAACTAATATAAGTTGAGTCATAGGCTAAGCTTATGTATTTCTATGTCATGTATGTTCACTTCATAGGTTGTTACGTGCATGCTAGTGCGTGAAAAAAAAAACCGTCCTTAGGATATCTAGACCGTCTTGGTGTGTACTGGGTTCTGTTTGCGATATATGCTTTCCACCCCTGCAGGTTAATTTGGTGAGCTTGAAGCTCTGAGTGGATTGTAGGGTCTTTTGACATTTTCGGGGCATTACCGCACGTGGGTTGTCTTCGTTTTATACTTTTTTTGTAAAGTGGCTTATGATTATGTAGATATGCCTTATGATTTTGTAAATTAACTCTTGACTGTTTTGTGGTTTGTAAATGACCTTATGTATGAACTTTGTGTACAGTTGTTGAGATTGCTCTTGAGTGGACTTAAAAGTCTAAAATTTGCGGTAGAGTTTTAATGTGAATATAGAAGTGCGTTTAAAACAGATTTACAGGTATTTTAATTGAGTTTTGGGGTTTTCAAAATACAGTCATTATGCTGTCCAAATATTTTTTAAGGATATTCAGTTAACCTTGTATTATCAGGCTAAGGGTACCATGAGTATCCTTAGCTCACGTATGTGGCATTTATCACGTGCTTGATGTCGTTCCGGTTTATGATATTAATGGGTAGTTTATCTAGTATACTAAAATATTTTACAAATCTCTTATAAAGCTAGCTAAACTATCAAAAATTTTCATATTAGTTATGAATTTATGTATAGATTATTCCTAAAAAATGTTAACCTTCTCCTCATCCACCTTATTCCTTTTGCATTCATAATAAATCCAATAAAAACTATTTTAATGATGCAAAAGGAACACTTCTTTAGATTAGAACATAATTTTTCTTGTCCCAAAATATTCAAAACAATTTTTACATGCTTAGCATGCTCATTTAAAGTCTTACTATAGAATAGAATATCATAAAAATAAACAATCATAAATTTTCCAATAAAAGCATGCAAAACATAATTTATTAATCTTATGAAGGTACTAGGGGCATTGGTTAATCCAAAAGACATCACTAACTATTAAGATAAATCATATTTTTCCTTAAAGATTGTTCTCCACTCATCACCTTCTTTCATCATAATTTGATGATATCCAGTTTTCAAATTAATTTTTTAAAACACATAAGAGCCTATGTAATTCATCAAGCTAAGAGTAGGGTGTTGATATTTTACTATTATTTTATTAAATCAACATTCAACATATATTCTCTACGACCCATCATTCTTAAGAACAAGAAAAATCATTATAACACATTAAACTCACACTCTCTTTAACATACCCTTTTGACAAAAGCTTCTGAACTTATCCTTGAAGTACCTTAATCTTCTTTGGGATACCTCTAATGGCAGGTTGATTAAGAATGATAACATCAGGTATAAAATCAATTTAATGTTATAGTCCCCTTATTTGTGGTAAACCGATAAGTACATCATCAAAGAATACATCTTCAAAATCTTGTAGCAAAGAAACAAAAGTACTAAGTAAGAAAGCATCAAGATTTTTAGTATTAAAATAAGTCTTTTTGTACAAAAGCACAATCATAATCTGGTTAGCATATGATGCCCTCTTGATCTCACTCTCTCTAACATAAAAACTCACTTGTTTCTTTGTTATTCACTTAACAGTCTTTTTCTTTTCCCTTAGTTCTTTCCTCCTTTTAATTTTATTTACAATCAATTCTTTTTCTTCATATTTATTTTCCTTTTATCTCTCTTCTTTATTTTATCACTCTATCTTTTTAACTTGAACTGATCCTCTTACACTTAATTATGAATCAATGGTGTTTATTATTTATGAAAAAAGAATCTCTATTTGTAAACCCATATTTAATGACCTTTTTATTAAATTCCTATGGTCTTCATAAGAGAATATGGACAACATGTATATGCACCACATCACGCATCACCTTGTCATGATGTCTTCCAATCAAGAATGAAATTAACACTTGTTTAGTTACCTTCACCTTATTATAGTCATTTAGCCATTGAAACTTTCACCATCTAGGATGTTCCTGTTAGTGTAAGTCGACTTGTACACTCATGTAACTCGACTTACGCATTTACAGTACAGATAAGTCGACTTATATTTGATGTAACTCGACTTATGCCTCTACGAAACAAATAAGTCGACTTGTATATGCGATAACTCGACTTATGTTGTTTGTTCAGTACTGTAAGATTGTTAGAGTAATGCCCTAAAGACAATCGTCTTC
>JANZLX010000002.1:8819750-8837145 GCA_025531955.1 Erythroxylum orinocense | reverse complement strand
CGGGCAATGATAAAAGAATTTCACTATAAAATTTAGGAGTACAACCTCTTTCTATTTTATAAAGAGAAATAGTAACTCTCTCACTAAATAGAAAAAATACTCGCTAAACTTTTGTGAGGATATAATAAAAGAAAATATTTCTGGGATAAATTGCTCTCTTCATCTTCCAACTATTTATAGGCAGAAGATGTGTAGGATAGCTAGTCATTTGGCCAGTTATTCTTGACTTTTGTGGATTTATTTCAACTTTAGTAATTACCGAAAATAGTGCCTACTATTTTTGTCAGGCTTTACATCTCAAGGCAGAAAAAGAAAAAAAGAGAAAAAGGCTTTTGTGAATATGAGTACTCCATTGATGTATAGAGTAGTCTGAGTCGAAAAAGTGAAAGATGAAACTTTGGTCGACCCCTTTCTGCTTGTTCACTTGTAACCTGAATTCGATTCTGGTGTATAGCAGACCAGTGACCAGTTGGTCATCAAGTTGGACTTCTTTGAGCCGGAAAGACCACAAGGTGAGATTTCTCGTCATTTTCAAATCGAGTTAGAGCAACTTGTGTGGTCCAAAAGTAATCGCTCGAAGTTTAAATCCATGAAATTTAAGTCGGAATGGTCACCATAATGCCTGATAGTTATGGCGAGCTAACCTAAAGTTGTCATTAACAAGGAAAGATTCTCCCACCTGCACCAAGCGCAATAAGTACTTGGATTTTTTCAGTTTAATGATGGTAAAAGTTCCAGAATAATTTTGTGAATTTCAATCAGATTTGAATTCATAAAATTGATATAAAAGCAAATTAAAAATACTATAGATGGAAACTTTTACTGACAGAATGAACTAAAAGGATTTGCATTAAATGGCTCAAACTAGCTTAGGAGAATTAAATGTATTCAGGTTGAGTTGTGCATTTCTTGGCATCAAAGGCCAAGACTTTCTCTCTTCATCAGTGGCAATTACTAAAACTGAAGTTAAAAGGTATTACCAATTCTGGAGGTTAAGAAAGCCATGGTGTGTGTTTCAGCGTAACAGATACAGTGACAGAGGTCAAAATCAAAGAATGAAAGCAGAAATCTTTAAGGTCTCGAAACAGTGATAAAGAATAGGAATAAAAAAATAAGAATGATTAGTATTTGATATGAGACTAAACAAAATTAATAATTATACTAGTATTTGATAACAAATATTAAGAATCACAATCAGAGATTTTTTAATTATATTTAGTTATTATATGATTTATTTTATAAATAATTAATTGAAATATTTATTTTTTATAAATAGTTAATCCAAAAAATTTCAAATAATTTTTTATAATAAGAATAAAAGTATAAAAATTAAAAAATTAATATAAAAATCATAATATTTGCTGATAAAATTATAATAAAAATCAATATCTTGATAATATCTTATGATATTTTGATAATAATATAATAATATCTCTTATCTCTCTTGGTATTTGATTCCAGTTTATACACACATTTCTCTTAGGAGTAAAAGTACTGTTTGTTTCTATAAATAATTTAATTTAATATTATATATTTAATTGATTGAAATTAATTATTAATATGAATTGTGAATAATTTAATTTTACAAAATAATTTTAATTAAATTTAATAATTATTAATAAATATAATTAGATTTAAAATATATAAATTTTAAATAAAATTTGATTTAGTAACTAATATATTTAAAATAAATATCAATTTTAAAATTATTTATTTTAATAAAATAAAATAATTTATTAATAAATATTAATATAAATTTATTTAATTAAAAATAATTCATCTTTAAGTTTTATTTAATATGTAATTATTATCAGTAATAAAAATATAACTATATTAACAATAAAACCTCGAATTCATTCAAATTTTGTCATTATTTGTTTTATGTGTTTCTAATAACTAAATATGTAAGAATTAGAGAATAAAAACCTCTTTATCATTAATTACCAAACAAGTAGAAAGGGGTTGAGAAGGAAATTTGGATTGGAGTGTAGTAGGTAATAGGTATAGGTAGGTTCACCATTTGTGTTTAGTTAGTATAGGAAAAAGCAAAATGGAGAAAAGCGGCGTAGAGATAAACATAACCGTACCGCTAAAGGACATTCATGGGCAAGCATTATTAGTATAATTTTGAAACCGAAAACAAAATTTGGACAACTTTTCCACTGTTACAAATCGGGTAGAGACAAGAGTGGGGTTTTAGTTACTGATTTTAACGCATGTGGTGCAACTTGTTTTATGGGTCATTTCTAGTGTCATGACTAAAGGCATTTAGTGCTCACTTTTGATGGAGGAGTAGGATAACAACTTTGATATACTATCAATAATAATAATAATAATTTATTATTAAAGGGGGTTCGAGGCGTGGGCCGTTTGAAAGTTAACCTACAGCGTGTTACCAAACACACAAGTCTTCTAGCACGAGAGAGAAAGATAAAGAGGCTTATCCTGTTATCCGGTTTGGGTCTCACGTCAGGAGAAGTGGACGTGAGTGAAAATATATATATGTTAGTAAAGTAATAGAGAAAATAATGAAGTCGTAAGATTTTTTGTTGTTTTGTGTATGTCAAGTGGTGGTATGATTAGTGAGTACTTAGTCTTGTTTCTTGTGTGTGTGTACTTAATAGCTTCAACCGTTACTCGTTTTTTCCTTCTATGTGTGTACTTAATAGCTTCAGCCGTTCGTTGTGAGTAGCAGTTGTTTCTGGCACCACACGGCTTCTCTCTTTGCTCAACATGGGCTTTTCTCAATACTTCCTTTTCGGCCCTTGCGGGGTCCCATCCTCATCATAACTCTGATTTAGCCAAGGGATTGCCATCGCTTTAGTTATTTTGCTAGCTATATATATAATTAATTGGTTAATCACAGCCCTAATGATGTCTGTTATAAGATAATTATGTAAAAGCCTCGGGATCGATTATTAGGTTTTTACCACCCACAGCAATATGCACATGCTCTCATGTTCCAATGATACGACTTAATTGGTGGCATACGCAGTACAGCAGATCATCAATCATCGATTATTAAACTAAGGTAATCTTTAGTTATGCACATGCTTTTCATTGCTTCCAATTCACTCCTACAATCATATCTTTCTAATAGTTGAACATTTACTCCTGCTAAAACCCACCTAGTTTATAATTACTTCTAAGCTAGGATTTACACATCTCCCACCTTCAAAAAAAAAAACAGAGAGAGAGAGAAAGTTGTAAGAGACTATAACGTGCAACTATGGATAAAGGGTCGGGGAATCTGATGATATTAGAGAATTTAATGTCCATCACCCATTCAATACAATGATTGTGATGCCTTCGGTAATAATGCTTCCCATCTTTTGATATACATTTATTCAGGTACAGATTAATATAAAGTGGCGCAGACAGCAGCCAAAAAAATAAAAGAAGTATAGCATTTTTTTAAACAATAATGATGAATAAAAAGAAGGTATTCAGGAACCATATATAGTTTTATAACAAATAAATTAAGCACTTTATTTTCATTCTAGTGGATTACATTACATGTATAGCAGAGAAGGCAAAAGTGGGGGAAAAAGTGTTGCCTTTAGCCTTAAATTCTTCTTGTTGTGTTCCCCTGATAATTTGTGATGTTTGTATATGCTAATGCTATCCCCTTTACAGTAGTACTGTTGATGATGAGTTATTTTATAAGAAAAAGGGAAAAAAAAAAAGAAATCCACTTGGCAGGTTGCTTAGCTGGTGACAGATGAATGTAGAGGTTAATCCACATGGTAGACAGAGAATTGTTAAGTGTACATTCACATCACATGCGCACCCATGTGAAGTAAACCCTTTTGTCTACATGTAATTTCTTCCTTTTTGATATGCGCAAGTAAAATATATAAGACCACCCACCTCCATTCTCATACATATATGTCCTTTTTCACTTTTCTATTTCCCATCTCAGCCTCCATCAATATTAAATGTATGTGCATTGCCTGTTTCTTTTAACTATTTGCCTATTCACACAATCAGCTCTCTTTTTATTCTCACTTAAATTAAGGTGGTTGGTTACCCTTACATTACATGCAAGGCATTTGCTTTGGCCTCTTTGATTTCCCAATACTCTAATCAAATATTAAAATTATCTATTTCCCATCAAGAGAATGGTACGCATGTCATGCATATTTGAATCCCAATTCCAAACAACACTGACATATGTATATGCTAATATCTCCAACAACCAGATATCAGTTTTAGATGTAAATTATACGCGCATTTACATGGTCAACTTGTGTGGTATACATGTGGACGCGTACAATACATATACCCTTCTAAGATCAACACCGCTAAAAGTTTCCGATATCTGAGAAAAACTACGTGACTTTTTCACAGTTACAACACACAGGGGCTAGCCTGCAGCAAATGACAGATTTATGGGATTAATAACGATAATAATAGCAATAATTATACTCCCACAGAGTGTGTGTTTGTGTATATATAGATATATACATGAGCGTGTAGAGAGAGATGGGATACATAGAGACAGAGACATTTATGGTTGGTGGTGTTGGGCTGTAAAATAATTGTGGGCATACATAGTGGAAGGCATCTATCCAGCTAGAGAAGTTCTACAAGGCATCTAATCTCTTATCCCTCTACCCCACCTTTTCCAGCTAAAGAAGTTCTTGCCAGCGATGCAGTCTACTTAAAAACAAAACTCTCCCAGTAAATATCAATACATGTCTTGTAAGAAAAGCATTTCAATTACCATACAACCATATAATATCATCCCCAGGCCCAGCTAAGAAGTAAAGCCACGCGTGCTTACATTACATACGGTTCGTATGTATATATGTATGAATGTCACTCCATATTTTCAACTAAGCTTTGCAATATTCTATTTATGAGCTAGCCACAATTTCTGACTTCCGTTTACATGGACTTAAACCTAATTTTATATGGGTATCAATTAATATTATTGAACCCCACCACGGTTAACTCATTATTATATGTATATATTAACATATTTTGATAATCATTTACTTGTACAAAGTAAAGGCAACGTATTTAATTAAGATGCAGCTGAGCATCTTTCATTGTCAGCAAAAATTTTTCATAATGGGAAATGCAAAATAAATATGAAGAACAAAGATTAATTTTATGACGGAAAGGCAGATGTGAAAAAAGTAAGAACACAACTCACATGGAGTTGCTTTCTTAAAGATGTGACCACTCTTATGATCAATTACGTGCTGTACATCCCACTACAATAGAAATAAACGGTGCCTGTTTTTTTTTTTTTTCCTTCTTCCCTTTTTTTTTTAAAATGCATTTTTGCCTATCTTATTATAACATCTTTCTGTTTTACTTTCAAGCCCCTTCCCCGTCACTAATATTTCAATCATACACTTTGACCAAAACGCCCCTTATATATTGATCAATGATGTGGCACACTTCTGGCTTGTAAAAGTTGAATCCTGATTATAATTATATGTGAATTTAATGACCAATTGATTAATTGGGTCCCACTTCTTGCATTATATGAGTCGTGACTTGGTGTTGTGTTGGGAATTCCACTTTGTTTTTAGAATCAATAATTGGGTTACTGAATTTCTTTACAAGGGGTAGAAATAGGAAAAGAAAATTTTCTAGTATTATGTTTTCCTCTCCTTTCCCTTCTTTTTCCCCCCCCTTCTTCTATCTCCTATTTGCTTGTCTATTTTAAATCTACAAAAGCCACAAAAAGTCTTTTGGCATTGACTTGGAACCTCTTTTTTCTCGCAAAGTTGATTGATCAAAAAGGTACATGACAATGAGAGCAGCAATAAAACTAAGTATGGGCAAGTACCATTTGAAGAGGAACTAAAATAGATCATGAATAATAAAAAAATGTGGAGATATATACACAGTAGCAAATTTAACTTTGGATGTGATTGATACTTAGGGAAACGGTTTAACATAGTAAGATTAAACTTTGTGTTGGATGATTTGAATGGAAACAGATGACGGACCTACTACGGTAGCCACATTCAACTGTAAATTGAATTGGGTTGATTGTATGGCTATAATTAAGTCGTATTAAAGCGTCAGTAAATCAATTACATGGTGAAGTGTTGCTGAATCAAGGCATCCTGGCCATTGGGAAAATATTGATCCCATTTATTAGGGGCGGTTGCAACCTAACCGAATTGGACACCAATTACTTCAATTCATTTATGAATTGGCCTAATAACATGACCTACATCTAACTAGTTTAATTCAACAGTGGATCCCACTTTCACAAAAAAATAAAAATTAAATAGAATTATCTTTGCACAATTATCAAATAAAAGGTTGTGACTTGTGAGGCTACATTGGTCATAATCACTGTAGGACCCCGCTCCTTTTACATCCACAGCTAGTGTACACCCAACACAGTTGAATAAGATTTCCTTTTCTTCATCATAGAAAGAAGGGTGGTGCAATGTTTGTTTTTCTCTCTTTCTTCTTCGTCTTTTTGGTATGGAGGTTGCGCAATTGTTGTTTACGGTCAGAAGACGAGGGCGTGTTTTTGGAATAACAAGAAATAGTCGTAACAAAGTATAGAAAATTCTGGATTACAGAGGGGAACCCAGATCACAGATCAGGTGGGCTAATATAAAAGCCTCAAAACTTGGCTTCAATCATTTAAGGTCAATGGACCATGTTAGGGTTAGTCCAGTAAATTTACCAACAGCCACTAAATCCAAAAACGTCTTCCCGTAAAAAGCAAAGCTTTGATATTTATCTTCATCTAAAATAACAACCAAAATACACAATAATAATTATAAAAAAGAAAAGAAAAGAAAAAAGGGATTCCGAGAATAAAAGGAAGTAAAGCTGACCGACAAGGGCCGGCTTTTAACTAAATTTAGGTGGGCAGGGCAGACAAAACACAACTGTGGATAAATTTTATTTTACATGGAATGTAATGTAGGCTGTAAAAACAGAAAACTTCCTCAACTTTGTATTTATATATCTTTCTGTGCCCAACTTTTAAAAATGAATTATTATTACTACTAGGGAGAAGAGAAACACAAACACCAGTTGCCACCTGTTTTTTAATTAAAATAAATAGAAAGATTCCGTGTAGCTAAAAAGAGAAAAGCAGGAAAATAAAAAATTACTGAATTTTTAATTAAGAAAAGAAAGAAACAACTTCTTGAGATTGACAAGCAGATCTCCACAGAAATAAATTAATAAATTCACCCGGACAAACCATCTTCATAAAACCCTTGAGACAATTCACCTTCTCATTTGCTTTGATGATTAATTTTCTTTTTTTTTAAGCTTATATTTTTTGCTGTAAGTGGGAAGAGAGAGAGAGAAAGAGAGCAGGTCCTATGCTAGGGGAGTCAAGTAGTGTGCTAGCAACCACAGCATCGACATCCGCTGGTGGTGCTGCTAGCGGTGGAGGTGGCGGTGAGCCTCCTCAAGTAAGCGGTGCCCATGAAGTGGGACGTGAAGCGGGTCATGTTGGTGGATCAAATTCAGGTGAAGACGATAGAGGAAGAGCCGATGAGAGTGACCGGAGTTTTGGAGGTAACCGGTGGCCGAGACAAGAGACTTTGGCTCTCTTAAAAATAAGGGCCGATATGGACGTTGCGTTTCGCGATGCAAGTGTTAAGGGTCCTTTATGGGAAGAGGTCGCCAGGTGACTGCCAATTCCTTCTCCTTCTCCTTCTTATTCATCATTCCTTTTTTTTTTTTTTTCACCACTTCACCGGGAAAAATTTGCTTCTTTTGGGTCCATTGTCAAAGATCTGCTTGCTACTTCTGTTTTCTTTCATGGGTTCTTCTTTCTTTTCCATTTTTAGTTAATTTCCTTTTAGCCCTTAAATCACAATTCAGGCTCTCGTGCTAACACAGTTTAATTATACTTCTTAAGCTTATGACCCCTAAGGCTGTTCATCCTGTTGTTCTTTAAAGTAGTTTTGTATTTCGTCTTTCATCTTAGGTGATTCGACATCTGTCAACAACAATTCAGTCTTACAAAGTTCAGATTTTGGACATTTACAAATGGGTTTGTTCATTTCCGGCTCTTGCTTTTATTAGTACTAACATTACAAGACATGTATTTACTGGGATAAGCTAGCTATTTTTATGTATTGGTCTTTGTATCACTCCACTATAGGTAATCAAGAACCAAAATTTAGTTTTTGAAAATGGGATTTAGCGATTAGAGGATGAACATTTTTTCAGTCGGCTTTGGAAATGCATATTCCCCCGGAGATTACTGAGAGTTCATGAATTGGTAATGTCCCTTTGCGTTTGTCTTGTTTTAACTCATTCCTTCGTTTTCTGTCTATTTTCCTTGTTGTATCTTGTCCGAATTATCGTGTATTTAATGTGTGACCAACACTAGACTAGTTTAATTTGTTTGTTGAGTAAAATAAGATGGGATGAAAACAAATGGAGTTTCTTTGTTGTATCCTCATCAGGAAGCTTGGGGAGCTTGGTTATAATCGAAGCGCCAAGAAATGTAGAGAGAAGTTTGAGAATGTCTACAAGTACCATAAGAGGACCAAAGAGGGTCGAACAGGAAAACAAGAAGGCAAAACTTATCGATTTTTTGATCAATTAGAAGCCTTTGAGCATCAAGCTTCAGTACTCTTATCACCCGCACCGCTGTCACAGAAGCCGCCTCAACAAGCTCCGGAGATCACCACCACCGCAATGCCGGTGGCGAATCCTCCACTCAATGTCGCCACCTCTAATGTTACTGTTCTATCAACGACACTGAAGACAGCTGCAGCACTAGCTTCAAATGTTTCTCAGACAATGGTCACGCCGTCTATAAACCTCACAATCCCTTCTTTTCCAACCACAAACCCTACAATCTTACCTCCATCGCAAGCAACGAACCCTACTACCACTTACCGTTCTTCTTTTCCTAGCTTATCGCAGGATCTCCTTTCCAATTCCACCTCTTCGTCCACGTCCTCAGACGTGGAAATTCAAGGACGGCATAAGAGGAAGAGGAAATGGAAGGATTTCTTCGAGAGGCTAATGAGAGAAGTGGTACAGAAACAAGAAGAGATGCAAAGGAAGTTCCTTGAAGCAATTGAGAAGCGTGAACATGAAAGAATGGTTAGAGAAGATTCATGGAGAATGCAAGAAATGGCACGAATCAATCGAGAACGGGAGATTTTGGCTCAAGAGAGGTCGATAGCTGCTGCCAAAGATGCAGCAGTGATGGCATGTTTGCAGAAGTTGTCTGAACAGCAAAATCTGGGGGAAGTACAACATAATTTGCCACCACCGCCGCAGCCTCCTCCGACACAACCTGCGGTTCCGCCCCCGTCTCAGCCACCAGTAGTGCTGCCACCGCAGCAGTCAGCCGCCCCCCCATTGCAGCCAGCAGTCCGTCCATTGCAGCCAACAGCACCGACAGCATTAGCACTACCTCAGCTACAATTGGTGGCAGCAACTAGTGTGGAAACGTTAAAATCATCAGATAATGGGGATCAGAATTTAATGGGAGCAAGTTCTTCAAGATGGCCTAAAGTAGAAGTGCAAGCTTTGATTAGGCTAAGGACTAATCTGGACGCCAAGTACCAAGAAAGTGGACCAAAAGGGCCACTATGGGAGGAAATCTCAGCTGGCATGAGAAAGCTGGGTTACAATCGTAGTGCAAAAAGATGCAAAGAGAAATGGGAGAATATTAACAAGTACTTCAAGAAAGTGAAAGAAAGCAACAAAAAAAGGCCCGAAGATTCGAAAACATGTCCGTATTTTCACCAATTGGATGCATTATACAGGGAGAAGAACAAGATTGATGGTCCAACCCAAATTCAATTTAAGCCTGAGAACTCGGTGCCATTGATGGTTACGCCCGAGCAGCAATGGCCACCTCCTCAACAAGAGCATAGAACTGATTCAGTGATGGAAGATTTGGAAAGTGATGAGAATCAAAATAATAATGAAGACGATGACAAGGACAATGATGATGAGGAGGAAGATGAAGCTGGTGGCTATGAAATTGTAGCCAACAAACCAACAACAACGGCCATGAGCACAGCACACTGAGGGCAAAATGAAAAAAAAAGTTGCATGAAGAGTCAGCAATTGTTGAACAGCGGGCCAAGTGGGTCAGATTCCGGCAGCCGTGAGTTGTGGTGGAGGAATCTGAACTTGTAAGCAAGAACACATGGTGGGGTGGGGTAGCATATAGTCAGTGGGATTATATGTTTTTATTGTTGTTTCTATAATTTATTTATTTTTTGCTAAATAAATAAGGATAGATAATGAATGAGAGAGAAATTAAGGGGGGTGGGGGAGAATGGGAGAGTGAAAGAGATCGAGGTTCTTTCAGGTCCTTCCACAGGATAAATAAACGAGACTAAATATTGTAATTTTCATTTATCTGTTCGATTTTAGTGTAAATGTGAGCAAATGTTTACCTAAAGTATTTGCTTTGTACCTTATACTTGGCTCAATATACAAAGGGTTTCATACTCTCATATCCTTGGATTTCTTCTGGTATAGTATAGCCTTATATATATATACAAGGATTTGGATTTAAAAGTGCAATTTTGATTGTAGTTAGTGTAATCTTAATTAGGATTTTAATAGAAATATTTGAATGAACTCATAGTTTTCATTTTCACCGCTGTAGGTTGTACTCACCAAAATTTTACTGATCTACCATAGTAATTAGTAAAAACAATTTTGTTCTTCTCACGTGAAATGATTAAATAAAAGTATAATTGTGGCAGAAAAAAAGAAGAAAAGTCACTTCCCTTGCCTCAGAACTGAAATATGTTCATATATAAGAAGTATACACATGCTCAGAGGGAGGGGCGTACAAATCAAACAGCCTGCCCTTCCCAGCAGGGACCTTCTCACAACATGCCAACATCATGCAGTCATGGACCTCTTAACATGGTCCACTTGGAGGAATCTTCTCAGCACTTAATCTGAGGGCCTAACCTAGATTTACGGTAACTTATTTGCTTGCCGTCAATTTCTTGTATGCGAGTACCAAGAAAATCAATTCTCATTATTACTTCAAGTAGAATAATTAGGAGTACTTACTGAAGTCGTCATTAGACACTAATGATGTTTTATTAAGCATTAATGAGCATTTGGATTCTCTTACGTGCCTTTCAAAAAAAATTTTTCCCACCTCCGAAGCTCCAAGCCGAGCATGCCTAACAAGTTAGTTACCTAAAAATCACATCAGTTGCAAGTACAATTTTTGGATATTCTATTTAACTTGGTATTTGTTGCAACTTACAACTAAATTCAACATGTATATACGCTTATAAGAACAACAAATGCTAGAGAATGTACTAAGCTTTTGTTATGCATGCACATGATGCTTCTTCCCGTTTAATTTGAATGCATGTATATTTTTTATTGATATTTATGAATACTATGAATGGTGAGGTGGGATCGATGCTACAGCAATAATTTGGATTCTCAAAATCATGGGGGACCTTAGCCATATATGTTTATGTATCTTGAAAAATCATGTAAATGCCACTCTTTGGCACAAAATGGTGCGTTTGAGAGTTGGTGAAAGGGCACGCGGTACAATTTTTTGTCCAGCTCTTATGAAAATTACTGTAAACATCATCCATTAAAGAACGTGCCCCCACAGCCATCGATGATTGGTCTCTGCATTTTTATTTATGGATAGGAGTAGATATTATTCTGTTACACAGTTATAGTACCAGACAATAAACGCTCCTGTTCCCATCATTGTACACACATATACACACAATATATATATATAAATAAATGATTGATGATGATATATAAGATGATGGTTGATGATCATATGATTATATTTTCACATTGGATGCAGTGTATCAACTAGCTACCTAGCCCTAATTACATTCTGCTGCCAAAACTTCCTCAAAAATTCACATGTAATTAATGAGTACGAAGGAATTAATATAAAACGTAATATGTGATTATTAATGAAGATCATATTGTTTAAGAAATTAAACTTTGATACGATGATGTAAATCTAAATTCCATTGGATTACGATTGTAATTGTTCTTATATAATAACCCTAGTAACTCATGCATTCCATTGATACAATCATTTGACCAGCAGCTTGAGGTAATAAGAGGAGTTGCGCCCCACTTGGGCGATGGGTCCTACAGCCTAATTACGGTGACGAACATAGATGCATGTGCAGTGTCTACTGTCTGACCATTCTGAAACGAATAAATCATAAGGTCAAATTGCAACGGCATGAAAATGGCTCCTGACCCGACGTCCACTATAATGTTCCGTCTCTATGCCATTGCCGAAGCAATTTTTTTCTTTCTTTCTAAAGCTAGCGAGCTCTGGCAGCAAAAGCCATGAATCTCCATTGCGTTGTTGCTTCTTTTCTTTCCTTTTGCATATCACTTACACCAAATCATGAAACAGAAATAAGCATCAAGCATGTACAATAACTAGCAACAAATACTTTTGTTTTTGCCTTTTGTTTTATGTACAGCAGGTATCTACTCTTTACTTGATGACGATGGTGTGCACTTTTTCTTCTTTTCTTTACTTTTCAAAGGTGTTGAACGTAACAAAAGAGGAAGAGATTGTCAAGACTGACTTTCCTAAACAACATGTTTTTTGTGCTGACTTCAGACGTTAGGCTGCTTCAGACAGAAACTCCTTCCCAAGTTATAGTACTTTGCTTTTAAAAGACAAATATTAATGTCACCACCAAAAAAAAGAAAAGAAAAAGAAATGCGTTTAGACATGCCTGAGAGACAGAGTCACGTCTTATGACTTCTTACCCTTTCCCAAATCTACAAGTTAAATATTACTTGAATAACAAAAGCATGAATGGGACAAACATTGACACTTACGTATCCTTTATACCAACGACATTGGTACAAGTTCAGACACACACTGTGATAGCTAATTTTAATTTTCTTGTACAAGTGTTATTGAGACTGTGCAAGCTAGGAAGCCTGAATTCTGAAGTTGACATCAAAGTTAGTCAGATCACTATTTCCAATAATTTGAACAATTATTGTTGGTTATATGATATTAAGCAACAAGTTTGGGACATTACAGTTTTGATTACTTACGCTTTCGGTCCTTGTATTTGATTAATGTGACGTTGCTCAGTGAAGGCTTGTTTTTGAAAACACTGGAAATTCTACCGTATTTGCCACCTCTTTTCCCAAGTTCATAGTGTTTTACTTCACCCTCGCACTTGTATGTGCGTGTCTGCATAAGCGTATCTTTACATCTTTATCATGTAGATATAAATAACAGAAGGAAATGCCAATGATTTGGTCGTATCTTTCAAAGCTAAAGTAACTAGACTTTAGACCGGGATCTGATCTAATAGCACTGACAAGTAATAAGAACAATAGTTTGGAACATGCCACATATATTACTAGGCCCCATGAACAAAGAAATGGAGAAATAAGCAGATAATTGGCTTTGTTCTTCTTCTTCTTCTTTTTTTTTTTTTGAGAAGCTTGTTGTTTTCTTATTGCCAGGCAGTCCCATGTGACTTCTTCATCCATTTGGATCACTGCTGGCATCACGACATCCGGGTATGGGAAAACACAAATGAGAAGCAAAGTTAATAAGAATGGTACAAATGAGCAACTCTTGTTTGTAGCTTTTTCCTAGACTAGCGAGCTCAAAATCAATCCTTTGCTGAAAGAAGAATTCATATCACTCAACATGGTTTTTGATGTTCTATTCATATTTTCTTTAAGATTGGAGGACATTTCATTTTTCTTTTATTTCAACTTAATGTCCTATGCCTTGTAGAAAGAGTGAATATCCTAACTAAGCCCTTTGATATACAATTAAGTAAATTAGATGATCCTCTCTGTTAAAGATGTTTGGTAAAATTAGTTGTTTAATATTAAATGTTTAAGTGTAAAACAACTAATGAGGGCATGATGTAAAAAAAAAAACTTATAAGGATATGATTAGATATCTAATTTTACAAAAATTTAAGTTTTTAACTCTAATAAAAAACATAAAACATTCTTAAAATTGTTGTCATTGTAACATATTTTTTATTTTGCAATCAAAAATTTTTTATTAGTAAAAAAAACTGCCAAATTTTGTAATTAAAAAACTTACTCCATTGTAAAAAAATTTATCACTATATAACACATGCATAATTTTTAGTTTGAATTATCCATAATATCACTATAGTATAATTAGCATAATTCAAAAATTATGAAAGGAGGGGATAATTAGTTTTTTAAAAATTAATTTTTGGCTGATTATCAACAAAATTCTTCTTGTGGAGGTTTTAAAAATCAGCTTATTAAGGTTAAATAAGATAACCAATAAATCATTCATCAAACACATCAATAATTTTTTAAGATAGTCAAAAAGTTAAAAACCAGCTTATCAGTTATTTGCCGAATACTTCCAAAGACTCGTTTCTTCAAAAATCACTAAAAGGTTAACTTTTAACTTAAGCAATTTAGCGGTTTGATAATTGGTAAAACATATCTGTTAGTTATGAATATAACTGTGATCCAAAATGCTTCTATATTATTCTGTTTGTTAAAATAATTACAATAATATTTTAGTTGTCGAAATAATATCTAAAAAGAATTTATTTCAGTAGTATTAAATGATAAGGACGTCCTAAAAATATAAATTCACTCTATAATGGATGTAACAAAATAATATTGCAACAAGGATTTTAGTATAAAGTATAATCAACACTATTGAATGTAATTTGTAATTTATAAGGTGACCGGAGAAGGACCGTTTTTACCAGAATTAATTTCTATAACCAATAAGCTTAAATTGATATGCTTTCTCTAGTTAGTTCCATGCTTAGGCCTTCTAAAGTTCAAATCTTAATAGTTAATTATTTTTCTTATGGAATCACTATTTTATATATGCATGCATTTAAAGGGTCTACTAAATTCACCTTGTTGTAATGTTGTAGTATTGCTGAACAAAACAATACATTTGGAGACATCATTTAGCTTGGGAGGTTAAGTGCCGAAGCAAAGTATTCTCTCATTTGGGCATTTATCTAACCTCATCTCTACCTCATTCCTTGTCCTCTTCTTCCAGGACATACACATGCATTGAAATATCCTTTATTTCCTGAAATTTTCTGTTGGACATCCAACAAAGATGTTGCCAACGGAACTGATATCATTGTCTTCGTCCAACCTTTTTTAAAAAAAAACATTTATAGCTTTCTTGGCTTTTGAGCCGAATATTTAGAGTAGGATTGTATCGAGATAGTTTTCTATATCTTATCCATATAATATTGTGGGAATAATAGACAAAGATCGATAGGGTATAGGTCTTCCGGCTAAATATGGTTTTTAGTGCCCGATCCTCCAGTTGTTGTCATATATGAAGCCGTCTGCTCTAATAAGGAAACAAAACAAAAACACATTTTCCATGTTAGGTTGTTAAATTTTAGGATTTTGAGAATGTTGGCTTTATATTTTTGTAACATAATATGTATCGTTACGAGGGATAAGTTTAACCACTTGTAGCTTTGGAAGTAGCTAGTATATGGCATGAACAAAAAGCTCCAACTAGAAGAAGCTCAAATTGGTACGTAAATTCTGTTAGGCTTCAAGTAGGCGAATATCTCAAGTGTGTACACCGTAGAAGTTGACTTGTTTGACATGCTTATGGATGTGCGTCAAAGTATATGAGAATCGAGAGATTTGATATTAATTGACTAATTAGAGGTTTTCTAATGAATAATTTTGTCGTTTGTCCCGATTCTCCTGAAAATGACTTAAGCATCCAGCATTTTGAGAACAGACACTAGCCAGAACCTACGTGATTTTCTAGGGCAAGAGCGTACGAATCAACAGTTTGAGGATCCCCAAATGGGTGCTTCAGGGCCGGGAGGAGTTGCCATTTTGGAGTAATTGGGGTTGTTCTATGTATCTTTCGAAGTAAAAAATAGTAAGGAACATATAGTTTTATGTCTTTATGCATGAAGATTGAAGTAATTTCTTAAACTGCAGAGTGCTGCTGCTGCAATTACGGTTTGTTTTAGTTTTAGAGTAAAAAATAGTAAGAAGCATTTACAAGATGACAGTTTCATTCAAATCAGCAATGAGGTCCGTGTGTATTTTGCTTGGTCGACATGACTTGGGTATGCTGGACAACGATTTCTATTAAGTTAAACTTAGCCATGGCTAGAAGTTTAGTTTTTTACTACCAGTGAACAGGTCTACAGGCGAATAACTAAATATTGTTATTATTTGTTGTTATAATGTGATTAGAACATACATTTTAAACAGTAGAAAGCACTTTACATTTAATTAATTATATTAACTGAAAGAAGCATTTAGTTTTAGTTTATTTCATATAGTTACACTTTTGTTATTGATAATAATTAAATATTAAATAAAATATAAATATAAATTAAATTTATCAATTACTTGAGTACATATTTTTAGAATCTCTTGTACAATTAAATTATAAGTATTTATTTATCTTTTATTAAAATAAATAACGAAAAATTGTAAAAAATTATTAATATAATTTAAGTATTGACACTAGCGTCATTATTTAGAAATCAACATTTGATATTTAAAAAATATTTCAAGAATAATTATTTTAATTTACAAATTTTAAAATAATTTTCATTAGTTGTGGAAACATGAAAAATAAAAATAAAAATAAAAACAAAAACAAAAGATTATAGTAGAAACAAATAGTTCTTCAAGTATCAAAAAATGTTACGAATTTCATCTCAAAAGACGGGGCAAAATTACCTTGTGTTATAATTATATTTTTATGAATTAGTATACTGAAATTATAGAAAATATCAAATTAAATTTATAAATAAAAATATATAATATTTTAAATATTCATTAAATCTAAAATAAAATATTTTATAATAATTTTAAATAAATAAAGTTATTAAAGTGAAATGCTATTAAAACAAATTAATTGATTTGATTATTTAATATTAACTACTAATAGAAAATAGAAATAATAGAATTTAATTATTTAAGTTTTTGTTAATATTAAGGTTCTTAAAAATTTTGAGATGAATTATAGTTTTTAAATGTAAATTTTAATTATAAAAATTTATATAAATTTTAAAAATTATTTATAACGGAACAGTATTTGTTATTAATCAATACCTCTACAACATCCAATATAATATTTACATTTTTGTTATCAAATGTTGCATATTTTTAGACCTTAAAATAAATTATTTCGCACATAATGCATATGGGAATTTCAAATAAATGGCAAATATTGAGCGTATTACATAAGATTTATCTAGTACAAAGTATCTGATTGACATGATTTATAGATTATTACGTCAATTCAAAATTTTATCCGATATATATATATATATATATATATATAATAGCGACAGCAAATTTTCCCGTTTATCATATGTTCCAACATCAGCGATTAAGTTACTACATTTCTTATATTGATTAGCCGAATTCGATTGAACAATCTAGA
>JANZLX010000002.1:8802395-8813241 GCA_025531955.1 Erythroxylum orinocense | reverse complement strand
TAAAACAAACTTACCTATTTAAAGCTTTCAAATCTTCAATGCTTTAATCCTACACCAACTTCCCACTTTCTCTACTTTCTTATAACATCATACATTTATATCATCACCATGGAAAGAAAGGAGCTTGGTAGCATGAGCACTACAAGAAAATTGCGAAATAGCGACGGAATAATACCGACGAATAGATTCCCATATGTTTATAGCAACGGAATACCTATTCCGTCGGAATGTTTTATGAACATTGCGATGGAACCAAAATTCATTGCTAAATGTGGCAGGAAATCTTGGCGCGGTATGTTTGCGACCGAAATCTAACGACGACTATGTTTCCGTCGGTGTATAGCGACTGACATATACCGACGGTTTAGAAATCGTATTTGTATACCGACCGAATTCCATATTCTGTCGGTATATAACATGAAAATGGCGACGGTATAATCATCCGTTGCCAAATGAGGAGGGAAATCTTGGGGCGGTATGTTAGCGACCGAAATATACCGATGACACATTATCCGTCGGAGCATAGGGACGGAATAAATTTTCGGTCGGCAAGGTTGTGAGTGTGTTATAGGATGCCGACGGACTAATTCCGTCGGGGATAGGAGGATTTTTACGGACGAAACGAGATTCGGTCGGTAAGATTGAGGATGTTGACATAGGCGACGGATTAATTCTTTTGGTATAATTTTAAAGGGCGTCGTTAAATTAGGTTAAAATAAGAACGTAACAATGAAAATTTAAACATTAGCGACGTAAGTAGTCCGTCGCTAAAACTAATTAAAATCGGCAGAACCCCTCCCCCCTTCGCTCATCACTCCCAACTTTTCCTTTCTCTCCTCTTCTCTCCTCCGGCGATTTCCCTCCTCGCTGCGCGTCCGACCTGCTTGTCTTCTCCGGCGACTTCCCTCCTTCCTCCCCCTCTTCTCTCCGGCGACTACTGCTGCTGCGGCCTCTCCTCTGGTGCTGCCCAAGGTAAGACGTCGTTGCCTCTCCTCTCCTAGATATGGTTTTGTTGTTGTTTTGTGCACCCAATCTCTTTTAATTTATACCCAGATGTGAAGTGATTATGGGTTGTTACTTATTAGATGTTAATTTTAATTATCTGTTGTAGGCATATAATTCATGTACGAAGTCGTATATATGCACCCAATTTCTTTTAATTTATAAGAATGTGATCTTTGATTGGTACACTTGGTTTGACGTTACTAAACACCAACTGGCAAAGAGTCCTTTGTTTCCAATTCATTAGGCTTAACAACAATACATTTGGGGCTGGAGTCTAGGTATTTTTGGTAATTGAAGCTTGCATCGGTAATATGAATTTTTAATTAACCTATTCAACTATAATTATGATGAATCTAATTATAAATTTTTCAGATTATATTGACATCAATTAGTTCAAATGTAAACAATTAATCTTCACGTGTGAAATCACTCAACGAGTAATTTGGCAATGTATAATGGAACTATCAACATTTCTATTGTAGAAGACAACGACATGACGGTCAAATATAATATTGAAAACCTAGCTTATACGAATTTCAAATTAAGTTAAAATAAAATTGAACATGAAAACAAGTATCAAGCACTTAATTGTCTTCTTAATTAAGACTTGAGTTTGTAATTAATCACTTAAATGACAGTTATAAATCGACCTAATTGAAGTTGTTGACACTTGACAATTCTTGATTGATTTTTTATTTTCATTAAGACTGTTGGAAGGTAGCTTCCGGGGAGCGTGGTGTGTGATTAAGAAATGGGTTCGAATCATTTAGACTAATAGTAATTAAGAAGACAAACAAAGCATTACGTAAAAATCATAGGAAGGCCCCCAAGGTTTAGTGGGGGTTGGATGGTGGCGGTGGGGCTATCAACTCGATGATTCAATTATTGGGTGAAGATACAAAACGAATTGGCAACACTTAATTAATAATGGCAAAAGTGGGACCGCCATTAATCATCATCTAAATGCCTAGCTTATCAAAATTTATTTTTTAGGTTATAGATTCTCATGGTGTGTTTGCCACTATAAATGATTTTAAGTTTACATTATCATATTAGATTTTCGTAACAATAGATGGATTCATGAATCATATTAATCAATTTTTATAAATTTGATAATATTTTTTATTAGTAACTATATATATTTTCCAATCCCATTCCATACAGTAAATTAGTGCACCTAATATCCTCATCAGTCTATGTATAATATTTAGTAAAAATGCCACCAAAAAACTAACACATGTGGTGCTACTAAAATCAAACTATAAATATTTACTTACAATATAACTAGTACCGTCAACTTTAAAGTCTAAATTCGATTAAGCCCATTCGATCATGGACCTAAGGATTTTATACACATTTTTTATGCAGAAAATCCAAAATAGTTAGGAACTTGAGAATGACAAATTAGGTGGTACCCATAGAGAAAGAAAGGGAAATATGAGGAAGAGCAGGTTGAGGATGTAAAGCAATTGGGTAGATAAACATAGAAATGCGTATATGTGCACTTATGCGAAGTGTGGTGTTTGTGGCAATGATGGATATCGGGAAGAAGAAAGCACATGTGTGTGTGTGTTTTGAGCTTACTTGTCTTGCAAACAAAACGGTGTCTGTTTCTTGTCGACCCTCAGCCTCATTTGTGTTGTACTGCTTGGCTGGCACATACATAACATATTTCTTTTGCTTAGCTGGACTACGTGCTTATGCCTTCATACCATTCCAAATGCATATTTAGTACAAGAATTTAAATGTTAGTGCTGCGCACTTGCTATATTCAAAGATATTGCAAAGCTTAATAGTTGTATGAAATGTGTTTTTGGCACTGATTGTTTTTGTAGCAATTCACTTGCTATAATCTTTGATTCCTTCACTCTAATCAACCCAATGGTTGAACCAAGGATATATTTACACTATACATCAGGTAAGATTGAAAAAAATTAAACTATCATATATAAAATTAGTTAAAATTTGAATAAAATTAGAGAATTTGAAAAATAATTGAAGATTAAATTATTCTTATCCAAAAAATTTAAAGTTTAATTGAAAAAGAAGATTATTAAATAAAAATTTACCGACTTGTTTAAACCAATAGAATCAATTTAATTTTTAAAACATTGTTTTGAAAGGGCTGGAAAAAAAAAAAAAGGATAAACGTATATAACCATCAATAAGGAGCTGCCATCTCATCTATTGAAAAAATAAAAGAATTAAAAGAAGATCTCAACAATAATCAAATTTGAGAGGAAAGTTAGGGTGGCAGACAAAAGCACGGTTGCTTAACATGGAGGGCATGTGAAAAGAAACACTCATCATATGTCATCCATGTGTTTTAACCCATGGGATTATCTGGCTCTTTCTAAGCAACCTGAAACTGGTTTCTGTTTCCATCTTTTTGTATGAAAACACTTTCTAATCGTATTTCTTTTTTGGTGAGTTTAATTTTCTCAAGCAACAATAATAAATCAATGTGCACATATGTCACACATTCTTGAAGAGCCTTCATTATTTAGAAGAACATATTAAGATGGTCCAAAACAGATTTGATTCTCTTCTCTTGAAACTTGAAAGTTATGTGTTCTGATTATGACCCCGTATGCATCATCAAATCCTACTGAATAGTGTACTTTTTAGAGGTGGGACAAATTGTGATAACAAATTTTCCAGTGTCCAATAACCATAGCCCCATACAAGCAAACAAATCCCGTTCTTTTTACTTTATAATACAAAAATAGAATTCAATGTTGAACGCTTTCCAAAAACTTGTTTGTATCATGTTGATTACGTCTTCTTTCATTTGTCAAATCTCTGTATTAGTTATTAAAGAAGATTGCTTAACTAGTTTGTACAACAAAGCGGCATGATTAGATGTGTCATGATTTAACTGTAATAGTGATTAGATGTTCCATCATATAATCACATAGTATAACACAGTATATTTCCATCATATTCATATATAGTTTTTATAATATTAATGTTCGTGCTTGAAATATTATTCTAACAGACGAAGCTTAGACAGCTTCTTGTCTGAATTACGCGGAAAATGTTAGGATACAAGGCATGTGTGGCATTCATGGAAAAGCTATGATAGGCGTGGAGACTCCATAGTGGTTGCTTCTAATGGCAAAACAAGATGGTAGGTCATGGCCTCCAAAAGAACTCTTGATTTCTTGTGGGCATAAGGTCGTACGTCTTTTCATTTGTTTCATACATTACCACCTTCCATCATATGCTTCAATGTTGTCATCCACTAATTTAATTAGTATGCCTAGATTTGTAACTCTTAACTGTGATTGACACATCCTTTTTCGATAAGACTAAAAGGTTAAAAGTAGGAACATTAAATGCTGTATGGCATTAATTAATATAGTTTTGATAATTTTACTTTTTAAGTTTTTTTAATAACATGTAATATCTCAATTATATAATAGTTCATAAATTATCTAATATTAATATTTTAAAATTATTAACATGTTAAAAATTTATCTAAAAGATATATTTTCATGAATTAATGTACATAAACAATTTCTTTAATTTATATCTATAAACAAAAATTTAATTATTATAAAAATATATATCACTTATAAAATTAAGTTGACTTAGTTGAAAGAGGCTATGTGTATATTTGCAATCATGATGTGAAAAAGACTATATCAACTGTGGAGAAATTCTACACTTATCAAAAGATTGATATAAACCAATCAATCTTCTAGTTAACTGCAGTTTAAGGAGTTTGTATTAGTTTGGGTTGCATTTTGTTGTTGTTGTTGTTGCATTAATTGGAAAGCCAAATTAGCAAAAAAGTCTGAGTTTAGATAAAATTACTTTGAACTTGATGACTAACTAACAGTCCATGCATATTATCACAAAGGTCTATTTTGGATTCAAACTTTTACCACAAGTCGTGCCCAGCTTTGCATGACAATCTTGCTTTGGTTCGCTTAAGCAAGATTTAACTTGCTCATGTGAATTTCACCAAACAATTCCGTTAGCCCTCGAATACCTAACGCGCACACAAGTATTTAAAGTGTTTCTCTCACACATAAAATAACACAAGTGTATAACAGAGTAAAGAAAGCAACATGAGATATATATATATATATATAGCCGAAGCTAATCTTTCATTAAGTCTCAACAAAATGTTAACAAAATATACAATTACCTCTTTCTCGAAGAACTTACAAGGAACTCCCTATTCGAAGCCCTTACAATGAAAATTCCCCCAAAAGCTCGCAACTCTCAAAGCTCTCTCTTTTAAGTGATTTCTCTTAATGAGTGAATGACTCAATGATTGAATTTCTAGCTCTCAACTCTAATGAGCTATTTATAGGTTCCTCTTGCTTGGAAGGCAAGTTCAAGATCTTTAAGGATCTCTACAACTCTAGTTGGTCCTATCAACTAAAGATTATTACACTGCATCACACTAACCAATGGGAAGACATCCCCTTTCCTTTAGGACTCTTCTAATTGGCAACATTACATTAGAATCTAATCAAATAAAGATTACATGCCAACTTGGAAGATTGCATCCATATCCTTGAAAATCTCTGCTATCTTCAGATGATTCTCCCACATGGGTTTTATCTCTTAGATTTGATGAATCTCCAATGTGATCTTCAAGTTGATCTCGCCACATCATCATATGTCACATCACTACTGATGTGTTTTCCAATTCACCACGGTCTATCTGCACATAGGTCTATCAATGCACGTCTATGGACAAGTCTATGGACAAGTCCATCTTCTATGATCAAGCTCACCCATGGTGCAGTCTCGTCGCTCCATAAATAAGTACAAGTCACAATCCGAGTTAGTATAAAACCTCGAATATTTTACATACCTTCGACCTGCCTCGCTGAAGTTAAGTGCTTATGTGTCTTTCCTAGCTCACATGCCTTCGTGCACCCTCGGGTCTCGCATGATTTAGTTCGCCAATGTCGCATGGCCTCGCATCTGAATCTCACATCTCATCGAAGATTTCTGCTAATGCACGTCTATGCGTGCCCACACATATCGAATCTCGCCTACTCTTGAGATCTTTGTCGATACTTTCTGCATCCCTCGCCTACTTTGCAAGTTCCTTAGGTTATGCTTGCTAACTTGTAAGACTTTGCCTTGTTCCCTCGTCAACACGCCTTTCTCATGCCGACCTGCATGCTAAATATTGGCCATGGCTTGCCAACACTGGCACGATCTTGTAGTCGGACTTAAGGATCCAACAAACCACCCCCACTAGAAGAATTCGCCACCCTCGTCGAATAATCTATGGGCACTCCTCTACAAGCGGTTCCCTCAAAGACTCCTTCGTCAACTGTCAAAGACTAGAGCATGCCTTCTCTTCTATTGGCACCTTTCCCACCTACCACCTCCTTTTTCCGTCGAGTTTGTTTTTGCGTGAGTCCTCCTCCACGAGGCTTATAACATTCAAATAGGTGATGTTGTTGATGGCTCCTTCTCCTAAATCGTCTTCATTGCTCCCTCCTTTGTCCTTGGCAATTATGGAGTTCATCTGCTTCTCGCCCTTCTTCCTCTTCGAGAATAATGCGGCTCCTTATAGATGAACCATGCAACCTTTCCTTTCAATTGATTCTTCTTATGTTGAGAAGATTCTCCCACCTTCTCTTTGCCTTTCTCCTTGCCATCTCGGGTTTCACCATGTTTTTTGCCTTCTTCGCTAGGTTGAGCTGGTGGTAGCAATTGAAGATCCACCAAGGCATCTGTTGTCGTTATTGCACTAGAGAGATCCTTCACGTTCTGCCTCTGAAGTTCCATTTGTGCCTAACCTTGCAAGCCGCTAATGAAGTTGAACAACTTATCTTCTTCTGACATATTCCGCACATCCAACATCACTGATATGAACTTCCTCACATACTCTCTCATCGAGCCATCTTGTTTCAACCCCTTCAAAGCTTCCCTCGCGAGCCATGAAGTATTGTTGGATAGGAACTGATCCGTTAGCTCCTTCTTCATCTTCTCCCAAGTGTCGATAGGAGGTCTCCCCATACTGATGTCGTTAGAGGTTCTCGTTCTCCACCACAGCTTGGCATGACACACCATGTACATTGTTGTGATTAACACCTTCTCTGAGTCCGCCACCTTTGCCTCTACAAAGTACTGTTCCATGTCCCACAGAAAATTTTCGAGCTCCTTGGCACTCTGCTTGCCATAAAAAACTTGTGGCTCTCTCACCTTCACCATATTGCTTTATACTTGGACACCCATCTCGTGCCTTGCCATCGCACGCTTGAGCACTAACAGATCATAGCTCATCTCCTCACGAGCCTTCATCTATTCCTTAAGCGCTCTCATAGTTGCTTGAGACTCCCTCTTTAAGGCTGCAATACGTTCCAACAAGGAACTACTCTCCCATCCATCGGGGCTAGAGAATCAAGAATCGCCTCTATTCTAATAAACCCATTTTGTTAGATTACTTTCACCAATGATAAGTCAAATTATTCGTATATAATTTAAGGATGAATTGGAAATAATTTGACTTATCTCTATGTGAATTTGGAGCTTTATTTAGTTAGTTCTCACACATTTCAACTTTATTGCTTAATAGGTGTAAATGGATAGATTTT
Source organism: Erythroxylum orinocense (assembly GCA_025531955.1). Taxonomy (NCBI): domain Eukaryota; kingdom Viridiplantae; phylum Streptophyta; class Magnoliopsida; order Malpighiales; family Erythroxylaceae; genus Erythroxylum; species Erythroxylum orinocense. Next base: position 8,805,661 of record JANZLX010000002.1, on the reverse strand, counting down.
GGGGCAAGAGACATCAATTTTATTATGGATGTCAGATTAATGTCATTCAAGTACGCTTTTGAAGAGTACTCCAAGTTCTACAATTTCCGTGAGAGTCTGAGGAGAGATTTTGTTGTCTAAAGGATCAAAATTGCACTTTTTTTTGTGGATGCCTAGGGTATGTCCGCTCAGCGGACATGAAGTCTGCTTAACGGACATTGACTGGCAAATTTCACTCCAGAGACCTGAAAAGATCCGCTCAGTGGACATGAAGTCCACTTAACGGATATTAACTGGCATATTTCACTCTAGAGACCCGAAAAGGTCCACTCAACGGATATGAAGTCCGTCTAACAGACTTTGTCGGCACTAGGACAATTTGCATTCCCCTATTTAGCAAAAGTGAGGTTTCTTTGAGCCCAAGACACTATAAATACTCATTTTTAAGACCAAAAGTAGAGGCTAAACACTGAAAACGAGGCTGCAACATAAGAAGGCACCCAAAAGAGGCAAAGAGGAAGAGAAAGAGGATTGAATCAAGCATTGAAAGCAATATTATTTTGTGTTCTCTTTAACTTCTCTCTTTAATCTTTCTTGGATGTTGATTGTCTTTATTTGTATGGATTCTATTATCATGTTTTGGAACTAAACCCCATTTAGGGTGAGGGATGTAACCTATTTTGGGGGATTGATTTGTATTTTATAGATTGATGGGTGTGAATGAAAGTTCTTGGGTTATGTTTATCTTTCTTGAACTTCACTGTTGTTTATGTGCTTGATCACCATAGATGCAACTTTAGGAATCATATGATGAACTGAGAGGTGAAGTATGATTTATGCTCTAGGAAGAAAAACATATTAGATTTAAGATAGAGATATCCTAAACTAGTGTGATAACTTGTGGTTGCTTGTTATTAATGAATTTGACTAGTTAAGTTCACATTGAGAGATGGTAATCAACTAGTTAGGTATTCTTATATGTCTTGAGAAAGAATATGAGTAAAGTTGTGCAACTGTTATCATAACATGTTATTCAATCAATTCCATAATTTATTAATCAATCTCTTAAATTGGTGAACCCCAAAACCTTAAGTTTAAACCTTCAAATTACCCTTGGTTATGTATTTCAAGTCTTTGCAATTTATTGTCTACTCAAATCCAATCATCTTTTAAATTTCTTTTCATTTTCGCTCAAGTAATTAGGATTAATTCAGTGGTAAGTATCTTAGTCCTTATGGGAGCGGACCTTGGAATACTCAATTTGTAGGTACTAGGAAAAACTCTGTGCACTTGCAGATTTTGTCAACCAATTTTTTGGCGCTGTTATCGGGGCTAATTTATATTTGCTACTATTAATTATAGTTATTTTTTATTATTTACTTTTTCTTCCATTAATTAATTTTAACCCCTTTCTCTTTGTTTTATTTTAGGAGCTGCATGAACATAAGGCATTCAAGAAACCTGAATAATAAAAAACTAATTGAGTTAAATCCTGAAATTGAATGCACTTGTAAAAGGAACAATGCTCAAAGAAGAAGAGAGATGGAAAATAATAATCAAAATCTAATTCTGCATAAGGAACAAGAAATGGGGAACGAACAATTCAATGAAGGAAATCAAGCTGAACTAGTTGTTGTTAATCCTACGGTAAGGAGAATTAGAAATTATCAAATGCCACTAATTGTTGGCAACCCCTCTTGTATTCGGGTGACAACGACAACAAGGAATTATGAGTTGAAGAAGGTTCATCTATCTATGTTGCCAAAATTTAATGGGATGTCGAGTGAAGATGCTCTTGCCTATATGAGAGATTTCCATACAATAGTTCAAACTCTTCCTTGTATGGATTGTCCGAAGATGAGTTAAGGCTAAGGTGTTTTCCCTATTGCATGAAGGGATTAGCAATAAATTGCTTGTTGAGTTTGGAGGTGGATTCCATTGATACTTGGGAAAAAGTAATGGAGACTCTCATGATAAAGTGGTACCCAGCCCACAAAACTCTCGAAATAAGGAAGACGATACATTGGTTCTCGTAAAAAGAAGGAGAGAAATTTCATGAAGCTTGGGAGAGATTTAATGATCTCCTTAACCAATGGTCTCATCATGGATTTGATACATACTATTTGACTCAGTTTTTAAACGTTGGTGGGAATATTAGTAACCTAAGTTCTTAAGAGTTATGAAATATTTTCAAAAAAGTTGCAGAGAATTCACATTGTAAGGTGACTAGAAGCAAAGCTGCTGCTCTCAATGAAGTGGGTTCTAAACCTAACATGGCCTACCAAGTTGCCGAGGTAAATAAGAAGTTGAATATGTTGATGAACAACAACAAGTTTGCTAAGGATCTTTGCACTCTTTGTGGTAGATTTAGACATACAGCAGCTGGTTGTATGAACATAAATGCAATAATGCAAAAGGAAGAGGTGAACTAGGTGAACAGTGGTAGATAAGGTAAGAGATTTGATCCCTTCTCAAACACCTACAACGAGGGTTGGAAGTTTCATCCAAAATTTGCATCAAAAAATCAAGTGTTGCAAAACCAATGGGACCATCTAGGTTTCGAGCACCACCGGAACAACAGTATTCACCTCCTTCATCTTCTGCACAATAACAATTCCCTTCCCTATGGAGAAAAAGGTGGATCGGCTTAAAGATATGTTTGCACAACTTATGAGCAAGATGGATCAAAGTGTTTAAGCTAGCTCTCAAGCCATGAATAGAATGAAGTAGAACATTCAGTATAACCGAGCTTCTATTAGAAAATTAAAGGTGCAAATCAATCAAGTGGCAAAAGAGGTAAGGGAAAACTACCCAGCAATACCCAAGTGAATCCAAAATAAGATTGTATGGCAATTCTTCTGGGAAGTGATAAGGTGGTAGAAGGTGTTGTTGGATCCCAAATTTTTCTTAGAAATTAGAAATTATTAAATGAAATTTAATGAGGAAATATGGTATGATTCCTTGTAATGCATGAAAAGTATGAATGAATCTATGAGCATTTGATGAAATGAAAGACATTTGAGTTTTCTTGTGTTTTGCATACGTTTAATAAAAAGGTGATGTAGTATGGTTTTGAACATGGCCTTGTCTAATAAGTAGAATGGTGTTTGTTGTATTTTTGAGACAATTTCTGGATTTTGGTGTGGATTGGTTGACTCTATTAGCTCTCTTGAGTGTTATGGAGGATTCTAATAATTTATCATATGTTAAGTATGTGTTGTGGGAGCTTTACTGAAATTGATGTGGAAAGAATTGATTTGGTTTTTGATGACTTTGAGATTTTGGGT
>JANZLX010000002.1:8784076-8802295 GCA_025531955.1 Erythroxylum orinocense | reverse complement strand
ATCTAAACCATCTTTTCTATTTCTTTTCAATTTCAAGGATTTTCCTTTGCTTTACACCTAGCCAATTGCCAAAAAAAATCTCATTTAATAGTCTTAGCTTACAGAAAGGTTCGGGGTCCAACAAAGCCAATCTTATGCTAAATTGAGAAAAGTGCCATTTTATGGTATAAGAAGGAATTATCCTAGGCCACAAAATTTCTACTAATGGAATAGAGGTGAATATAGCAAAAATCGAATGTTAGAGCAATAAGGAGTTTTCTTAGACATGATGTCCGCTTAACGGAGATTACCTACACTATGTCCGCTTAACGGAGATTACCTACACTCAGATTTAAAACATCCTATTCTCTTTTCTTTCTCGCACTCTCTTTAGCCTACTGCCATCACCCTTGAGTTTTCTTCTTCCATTGTCCACGCTAATCATTTTCTAGCCCAAAGTTCTCCATTTTTTCTTCATTCTTCTGCTTTTCTCTTCCCTTCGCAAAAACCACCACATAACATTCCAACTCAATCAAACCCTAATCTCTTAAATCTTCCCTCTCTCTTCTGCCAAGACAACACCACCACACTTTATGTTCGAAGATTTTGGGGGATCTTTTTGAGATTTTGGGCGGATTACAGGCAATTTCTACTTAGATTTGGTATGGGTTAGTGTTCTTTCACTATAGAACTTTAATGTTGTGCTTCATGTATAATGATGATTTTTCTCTGAAAATTGTCACATTGTGAGTTGTTGGGTTGATGCTTGAAAGCTATATGCTTGTGGTTGATTGAGGCTTTAGGGTGATATTTAGATTGTTATTGAATTTGGGCTAGTTTGTGTTGAAGTTATTAGGTTGTGATTGAAGTTGAGATAATAGGCTATATTTGAATTTGAAAGTGCTAATTGATGGTAGACATTGAACCTATTCTGGTTTTTGTTGTTGTTGAGATTTAGTTTAGGTTGAGAATTGCTGATTAGTTGTTGGGATTAAGGTCAGTTTGGTTAGGATTATAACGAGTTATGTGGCTATCATTCAATGTCGCAATTTAGGCAAGTGGCGAGAAAGAATACTGGTCAATCTTCTCTATCTGTTAGGGGGTAAAAATCTAGTCGCCAAAGTAGAGGAACCTGCTTCTGAGCAAGCTATGTTCATTAATGCATAATGTGAAGCTTTGTTTAACAAGAAGAAGAATATTAAGTTTGTCATCGAAGTCTCAGTGGAGGAAGGTATTGATGAAGCGTGTAACGTAAGGAAAAACTTAGAAAAATTTCATTGGGGCAAACTATTGACCCTTAAGGTGTACTATCCAACTATGATCAAACAATTTTATGCTAACCTCAGTGTAGAAGCTGATAAACAACCGCCGATGCTCACTTCACGAGTCAATGGGAGAGTAGTAGTTATAACCAAAGAGTTGATTAATGGACATTTGGAGCTGCCGATGGGCGGCAATGTCCCATCCTTTGACAAACATGCAAGATGTTCAAGTGATAGTCAATGGGATAAAGACGAGGCTATATCTTGCCTCAAGATTAGAGCCATTTGATGATTTACAAATCAGCGCGTGCTTATGCACTGCATCTCCCTGCATATCGGACCTAGGTTGGTATTTTTCCTATTGGCACATAATGTAATGCCCAAGGCCAGTGATTCAGGGTACCTCCGCAACGAAGATTTATACATTCTGGACAAAATGTTTTTCCAAGATAACCAATTCCAAGGAATTGCTATTTCAAGATGATGATGACTTCTATGTGGCAAGTGGTGCACCACAAGGCTGAGACGAAGAAGTTTGTATTTTTAGTATTATTAGGCCAGTTGTTTAGGCACCTCAAGGTCCTCAAAAGAGATGAAGAAGTGGCTTATACTACTGAGTTGGATGTCATGAATATCGACAAAATGAGGGAATTTGAATATAGAGAAGATGCTCCTAATAAGTGGGTCAATCCACATCCAGAGAGGGACAATTTGAATGCCCCTGCTGTACGACGATCAAGAGCTAATCCAGCTCTAGAAGATAATCAGATTCTAGCTCAGATGCAAGAAGTTCGAGCAGAAATTAGAGATCTTCTAGCTGAAGTGGGCAATTTCATGGCTTCACAAACTAGAATGGAAGATATGTTGAGGGCCTTCATGGAGCAACAACCACCTCCTTAGGGACAATGATATCATAGGGTCATAGGATTGCATTTACATTTGAACTCTCATGCATGTAGATTTGCAATTTATTTTTAATCTCACCCTATGTTTGATTTTGTGTTGGCAAATTGTAAGAATAACTTCAATATTATTTGGTTTTATCTCCACAATTTGTATCGTTTGATGGGAGATATGAATACAGGGTTCGAAATTTAGTCAATCAGCTATTTCAGGGGGTTTCTCTACCCTTACTCTGTATTCCTTTAATTGCATTACTTTTTTTTTATCTTACCCAACATTGAGGACAATGTTGATTCTAAGTTTGGGGGAGGATAAATAGATGGGCTTGCATGCATCATTTTGCATTGAATTATCTTACAATTTCCATATAAAAAAATAAAAAAAAACCTTGTTTTGTGTAGTTTTTCATTAACTAATTGTGTATATTTTCATTAGGCATGTCTGTATACTTATACATCTTTAACGTTCTAACTGTCGCTATAATCTAGTCTTATAAGATAATTGCATTATGGGTAAGATTGATCTTAAACAAGATGCATAATATGATTAAATTGATTATATACCTTGTTATAATTGGATGACATAATGTTAAATTGATTGAATAAGCATACTATTGAATGAGTAAACATCACCGAGTGAACTATTTTGAGCCTAAAGGATTGCACTCAATCCTATTTTTCTTGTGAGTGATACAATTTTCTCTTCTATGTATGTTTACTTCTAGAACTTGCATTGCATCTTTTTGAGATTACATAATCATGTCATGGTATGTTCATGAAAGTGATAAAAGGCACGAGGATTGAGCTTGAGCCAAATAGCTAACCTTTTTATATATCAATCCCCTAGTGAACCCTTTGTGCCTAGTGATTTTATTTGAGCATTTCTCTTTGTAAACTTATTCCAAAGAACCTTGAACCAAGAAAAACAAATTCACCCTTGTTCAATGTTTAGTAGAGATATAAACGCTATACATTCAATATTGTTGTTGATAGGTATACAAAGGAAGAAGTGTGGGGGTGTTTTCTATGGTAATTGAAGGAGCATGCTTTCAAAAAAAAAGAAAAAGAGAAAAATCAAAATCAAAAACAAAAACAAAAAACAAAAAATAAAATTAATATAGTAATATTAATAAAGAAAACATGTTCACTTCAGATTTCAAGGTGAAAGAATGATCGAAATTGTGATAACAGAGTTAGTGGAGTTTCCTAAGTATTATGATTGTTGGGCATTTTCTCAGTAAATTTTGCCAATGATGATTGTAATATTTGTAATTTCTGCTCTAATAATTATTGAATCTTTGAATTCCCATCCTTTCTTTTATAGCTTACTTTACCACTTAGCTCCATTACAACCAAAGGAATAAGGACCTTTTTGATTCATGGATATGCCATAGATGGGAGTAGTGGAGAAGTAAATAAGATGCAAGCTTATAGTAAGAGACATGAGACGATGATTGAGAGTAACCCTTAAACAGTTGTGCGTGAAAGTGAATGCTTTATGAGAGACTTCATTCATGGCATGTGATTTTGATTAATTGAAGCATTATGATATCTTATTGTTGCTTAGTTTGTGATCTAATTTATGGACTATTATTTGGCCTTATGTCTATGTTTCAATTCTTACCTATAATGCTTTCAAATTATTGGATTGAGCTATGATGATGATTAGGTGTGGAATGATGGAAAGAAAATGTTTGTGGGTATCGTTCATTTTAAGTAAACCCTCATGAGACTATAACTCCTTCATTATGGACGCATAGTGGTTTAAAGGCTCGTGGCATATGCTAAATGCCACCATACACCTATGAAAGTGGAATCAATAACTTGTTTAAGGATTTAGTTGCTAGTTTTCATTTGTTTTTGCTTGGGGGACAAGTAATAGTTTAAGTGTGGGAAAATTCGATAAGTAAAATTATTTATATATGATTTTGGGATGAATTGGAACTAATTTGACTGATCTCTATGGGAATTTGGAGCTTTATTTGGTTAGTTCTCACACATTTCAACTTTATTGCTTAATAAGTGCGAATGGATAGATTTTGGGGCAAGAGGCATAACTTTTACTATGGATGTCGGATTAATGTAGTTCAAGTTTGTTTTTGAAGAGGAATTCGAGTTCTACAACTTCCGTGAAGACTTCGAGGAGAGATTTTGTCATCTAAAGGATAAAAAATTGCACATTTTTTGTGGATGCCCAAGGTATGTCCGCTTAACAGACATTGACTGGCGAATTTCACTCTAGAGGCTCGAAAAGGTTCACTCAGTGGACATGAAGTCCACTTAAAAGAAATTGACTGTCAAATTTCACTCCAAAGACCTGAAAAGGTCCGGTCATTAGACATGAAGTCTGCCTAATGGGCTTTGTCGGCATTAGGACGATCTACTTTCCCCTGTTTAGCAAAAACTTGGTTTCTTTAAGCCCAAGACACTATAAATACTCATTTTTAAGACCAAAAGTAGAGGCTGGACACTAAAAACGAGGCCGCAACATAAGCAGGCGCCTAAAAGAGGCAAAGAGGAAGAGAAAAGAGGATTGAATCAAGCATTGGAATCAATCTTGTTTTGTGTTCTCTCTACTCTTTCTTGGATGTTGATTGTCTTTATTTGTATAGATTTTGTTATCATGTTCTGGAACTAAACTCCATTTAGGGTGAGGGATGTAGCCTATTTTGGGGGGAATGATTTGTATTTTATGGATTGATGGGTGTGAATGAAAGTTCTTGAGTTACGTTTATCTTTCTTGAACTTCACTGTTGTTTCTGTGCTTGATCACCATAGATGTAACTTTAGGAATCATATGATGAACTGAGAGGTGAAGTATGATTTATGCACTAGGAAGATAAACATATTAGATTTAGAGATAGAGATATCCTAAACTAGTGTGATAACTTGTTGTTGCTTGTTCTTAATGAATTTGACTAGTTAGGTTCATACTGAGAGACAGTAATCAACTAGTTAGGTATTCTTATATGTCTTGAGAAAGAAACTAAGTAAAGTTGTGCAATTGTTATCGTAACCTGTCATTCAATCAATTCCATAAGTTATTAATCAATCTTAAATTAGTGAACCCCAAAACCTTAAGTTTAAATTATCAAATTACCTTTGGTTATTTTTTTCCGGTCTTTACAATTTATTGTCTACTCAAATCCAATCATCTTTTAAGTTTCTTGTCACTTTTGCTCAAGTAATTAGGATTAATTCAGAGGTGAGTATCTTAGTCCTTGTGAGAGCAGAGTTTGGATTACTCGATTTGTAGGTACTAGCAACAACTCTGTGCACTTGTAGATTTTGTCGACCAACCAGCCATCACTCTAGATTGACTTTGATACCAGCTGTCACAAAGGTCTAATTTGGACTCAAACTTTTACCGCAAGTCCCACCCACCTTTGCACGACAATCTTACTTCGGTCCGCTTAACAAGATTCAGCTTTCTCACGTGAATGTCTCAAAACAATTTCGTTAGCCCTCAAATACTTCACGCGCACACAAGTGTTTAAAGTGTTTCTCTCACACAAAATAACATAAGCGTATAACAGAGTAAAGAAAGCAACAAGAGATATATATAGCCAAAGCTAATCTTTCTTTAACTCTCAACAAAATGTTAACAAAAGATACAAGTACCTCCTTCTCGAAGCACTTACAAGGAACTCCTTACTCGAAGCCTTTATAATGAGAACCCCCCCTAAAAGCTCTCAACTCTTAAAGCTCTCTCCTCTGAGTGATTTCTTTTAATGAGTGAATGATTGAATTCCTAGCTTTCAACTCTAATGAGCTATTTATAGGTTCCTCTTGCTTGGAAAGCAAGTTCAAGATCTTTAAGGATCTCTATAATCCTAGTTGATCCTATCAACTAAAGATTACACTGCATCATACTGATCAATGGGAAGACATCCCCTTTCTTTAGGACTCTTCTAATTGGCAACATTATATCATAATCTAATCAAGTAAAGATTACACGTCAACTTGGAAGATTAGATCCATATCCTTGAAGATCTTTGTTATCTTCAGAAGATTCTCCCACATGGTTTTTATCTCTTAGATTTGATGAATCTTCAATGTGATCTTCAAGTTGATCTCGCCACGCCATCATTTGCCACATCACCCACAGTTGTCATGTCATTGCTAATGTGTTTTCTAAGTCACCAAGCCCTATTCGTACTTAGGTCCATCAATGCACGTCCATGGACAAGTCCATCTTCCATGATCAAGCTCACTCATAGTACAAACTCATAGCTCTATGACTAAATATAAGTCACAATCCGAGTTAGTATAAAACCTTGTATATTTTACATACCTTCGACCTGCCTTACCGAATTTAAATGCTTATGCGCCTTTCCTTGGTCGCATGCCTTTGCACACCTTCGGGTTTCGTATGACTTAGTTCGTTAACTCTACGCGGCTTTGCATTCGAATCTCACGGCTCGTCGAAGATTTCTGCCAATGCGAGTCTACGCATACCCACACGTATCGAATCTCGCCTACTCTTGAAATCTTTGCCAATACTTCCCACATCCCTCGCCTACTTCTCAAGTTTCTCGGGTTTTGCTTGCCAACTTGCAAGACTTCGCCTTGTTTCTTTGTCAACACGCTTCTTCGTACCGACCTGCGTGCCAAGTATTGGTCATAGCTTGTCAGCACTCGCACGATCCCGCTGTTTGAACTTAGGGGTCTAACACATATGATGAGAGCTCGTACAAATCTCAACTATGTCTCGGTTTCTTATATGCATGGCCCAATTGCTAGCGTAGCTTCTTACAGGCCGAGCCTATATAGCCTTAACTTTTACCTCCAGCCCAGTACTCAAGGTCTGTTTAATTTGACCGGATAGGCTAAGTGTGGTCTTAAGGAATTAACTAAACATGCCTCTGCTTGTACGTAATATCAGGTGCCGAGGTAATAATTAACAAACCTTCAAGAACCAAATTACCAACTTCTGTATCGCCAAAAAATCACATTAAGTTGTATTTAACCAAACTGTATATTGTTCAACACAATCAATCAGTTCCTTTAAAAGCATTTTCTGCAAAAATCACATCTCCGCAAATAAGTTTACAGTATACCCTGCATGAGGGACAAGAAAAATGCTGCAGGAATGAGCTTATAAGCTGCGTAGGTATAAGATATCAAATGTTAGTTTAAATGCCATATTGGCAGGAAATAGTAATGGATTTAGTTGCAAGATACCGAAGTAACGCACTCTAGCTAAACAAACCACTGGAAGAATTGAAACAATGGACGTTTTGTAGGCACAAGCTAGGGGAAAGAGGATTTATTCTCGTGCAGAGAAGAATGTAACTATCTAGAGCATTGGAGGGACCAATCACTTGTCTGTAGCCGACAGATTTAAGAACTTGTCTATCATGAGCTGAACCAAACAAAAGCGTGCTTAACAAACTGTGCTGACAAACCGATCATCCACAGCTTTTTATCAGTATTGAAGTGTACTGGGACTACCAATTTAGATACCATGTGAATTGTTATCTTATATACATGTATAACGTTTTGGTTTAAACTACAGAATGCAGCATCTTTAGCATCACTTAAAAGCGAAATGCTCCCAGCATTCAACGCAACAACGTGCATAGGTGGATCATAAAGATTAATTAAACTTCACTATAAAACCAATACATAATAAAAGAAAAACGGGAAAATTCTCACAACAATGTCTTCAACCATGGCAATTCCACGTTCTCAAAATTCAGAAGAATTTAATCAGAAAATGGTATTACCACCACTCTAAATTTACAAAATATATGCATAGAGTCAAATCCCCTCCTAAATGATGTTCTAGTTAAAATCGACAGCACTTTACCAAAGATAGGAAACTACATCATATGGAAGCATAGCTGTTGGGAAGAAAAGATTTGACAATCAACTGAAATCAGCACCAATTTCTTTGCGCCTCAACTCCAATTGCAAACGCTCATTCTCAAGCCTCATCCTTTCATTTTCCATTCTCATCTTTTCTAATTCTCGATCTCTTTTCCTGCTAAATCTTTGCCACTTAAATCTCTGTGTCTCCAAGTCCAGCATCTCATGTTGGATTTGGAGCTTTTGTTCCTCTAACTGAAGTTTTCGAGATTCCATCCATTGCTTCTGTAAAAAAGCTGCTTTTGTGTTTTCAGGTGAGACATGATTCATGTCAACTTGAGCCAGCTGCGAATGAAAATGTGATCCTTTATTTCCATCCTGAGATGAAGTCCCAAAACATACATCTCCAAGCCCCTGCCCTTGTCTCAACCTCTTTGCAGCAGCCCCAAAGACCCCACATGCTCCCTTACCAGCCCCCTGCAGACTCTGACTTTCCTCAAAATCATCATGGTCATCAGTCTCCAATTCTTGATCATCTTCATCAAGATCATCGTTGTGGTGCCTCCTCACCTCATCACTTTCATGATCATCTCTATTTCTAAGAGCCAACTGCACAGACCGCTGCACCCCCGGGTCATGAGGTAGGTGTAATCTGTTTCCATTATGATACGAACACATCTCTTCGTAGAAAAGATGCTTTGAGCTCAATATCTTCCGAACATCATCTTTCTCTTTCTCAGTAAGATAATCTATGACATCCAACAGGGCAGGTTTCTCCACAACCTGGCAAGAGGTACCTCTTCCAAGCATATCATTGAGCCTTTTATACCTTTTGTTGAGGTCATTAAATTTATCCTCACACTGCTGTGGTGAAACATGGAACCTCCTTTCCGCCATGACCTTTGAAACTGATTTCCACTTGCCCTTCTTCTGTAAGACTGCAAATTTTCTTCTCACTCCAGTACCAAAATCTGAAGAAGCATCCTCACCAATGTAAGAAACAGCTGTTATCAATAGCCTTACCATCTTATCCGTCCACTTCACACGCTGCCATGGCAACCCCTTTGCTCCTTTACTTGCATCATTTGAACAGTCAGCACCATCTTCTGTATAACTTGGCTCATCATCATCACTCATGGCATTCTTTCCCCTCTCTCCCTTATTGTAATCATTTACACAAATGGTAGGATCAGAGTTATGCACAGTCCCCATTGTAAGGGGAAAACCCTCATGAATCGATGGATGAACAGCAGAACCCTGGCGATGAACATTGTGCTGTTGCTGCTGGTGCATAACCTGTGGATGCTGTGCTTGATGATGAACTCTCATTGGTCCTTGCAATTCAAGACCTCCAAAAGAAGGTCCACCAGGAATCATACCTCCCTGTGATAAATTTCCTTCCATTCTTCTTGGAGCAACAATTTATATCATACCCAAATCTGTGTCCCTAAACTGGAATGAACTGTCCCATTTTTCGCTCCCTATAAGCCAACTGATTACTGCTTGGGCGTCCTGTAAGCTAAAATTTATCTTACTTTCACCTATTAATCTGTTTCCTCTCTCTCGCCACCTAGATCCTCAAGTCGTCCAGCATACACGTCCGATACCCACAAGCCAAACACAATCACAAAGACGAACCCACATGAAAGCTCGAATCTTTCGTATAAAAACTATATACCCACCAAGTTTAAACACCTCCAAAATTCACCAAACAGTCAACGAAGAATGGAATCCTAAAGCTTGTAAACAGAAAACACAGACCAAAGACAATCAATAAAGAGACAGAGCTACTTATCTGCACCAAAAAAACCTTCCCAGCTAAAGACCCGTGAAGCCTCCAAGGAGACCTAACCTCCCACAATCAAGGGCTGTTCAAGATCTCTGAGAGAGCTAATCATTCATATGGCTAGTGGCAGCCTCCAAGTCCAAGCCGAGGACAAGAGAAACTAATTTTAAGAATGCATTTTATTTTACCTATTCCTTGGCTTTAATTTAATCGTACTTTCTATTTTTGGCATTTTAAAAAAATTCTTTTTACTTTCTATTTCCACAAGGAAAACGTAGGTTCATTGTATTCGGTGGGGTCCAACTTCAACTTGGCATTTTTTTGTTTTATTCCATCAATTGAGGGCATCCTTTAATCATATATTAATATGCATAATATTATAAAAAAGAAAGTATTGCCATGTACAGGATGATGCCAAGTGAACATTAAAATAGTTTGATAGGAGCTTTAGCTACTTTTATTATTGCAAATTGAGCAGTAAAGTGGGGCCATTTATTGTAACAACTCAAAACTCTCGTTTTTCTCAACTGTCTTATTAAATAATAATTTAAATAAATTAATTTAAAATATTGAGTTTATAATATCTATAAATTATAAATTAAAGAGATACCAATTAATCAAAAATTAATCTAATCTAATAATTTCGATATGATAAAAAATATATACATATTAGATATTGTTAGTTTATAAAATTTTTATTGTTAATTGTTTAATATGACTATTAATACTGGATATGGTCCATTCTAATTTGAGAACTTAAAAATCTCCATAACAATTGTAAATATTAAAATTAACCGTATTGAAAATTTGGTAAAACATGTTTGAAATTTTATTTTTTCAAAATAATAAATAATATACTTAAATCAATAAATTACTTAGTTTATTTAAATTTAAATCAATAAAACCTAAATAAATAAATTAAATGTTATGTTTGTTATAATATATGTACCAAATATTTTTAAATTATTTTTATTTATCTATATTACTGAATATTTGATGAAAAAAACTGATGTATTATTATCTAACTACTATTCAATGATTTATTATGAGTATCTTTATAAAATAGTCAATAAATAATTTATTATATTAATTATTAATAAGAATTATGAATAATTTAATTTAATATTAATTAAAATTATGAATAATTTAATTTTATATAATAATTTATTTAATTTTTGTAATTAAATTAAATTAATAATAATTATTAAAATAATTAAATTTAAAAAATCTTCAAAATATATAAATTTTAGATGAAAATTTTGATTTAATAATTAAAATATATTTTAAAATTTTTAATTTTAAAATTATTTATTTTAATAAAATAACGTAATTTTTATTTTTAATTTAATAATAGATATTATGCAAGATATTAAAATAAATTTAATTAAAATAATTTATCTTTAAGTTTCATCAAATATGTAATTATCATTAGTAATAAAAATATAATTATATTAAAATTAACAACCAAATAAGTTTTTATTTTTATTTGAAAGAAAAAAAAAATAGAAGCCAACCAAGCGACTCCTAAGAAAATAGAATTAGTGGATGTAAAGTTAATAACATAACCATAGACATGAGATTCAGTCTTTTACTTACACAACTTTAAGCTAGCATTCAGTACCTGAATATTTTGATAATAAAACTAATGTTATTTATGATACTTGCAATAATGTTAAAACAAAGAATAACAAAGTAAAACATATACATAAAATTAATAAAACTATTATCTGAAAGTTCATATTTTTATTATTATTTAAATAGTTTAAAGAGGGATATAGACAATTTTGAATATATTATTTCTACTACAATCTAATTTATTAAAAATTATTATCAATAAAAAGTTAAAGTACTGCCCTTAATATTATATTAAAAATTAACATAATAGTGCAATGAATTATATTATAAAATCAAAACACGCAAATTCAAATTTTCAATTCAATTTAATTTGAAATAAATTTATATAGTTAGTTTAGTTTTCAATTTGAGTATTATAAAATATCTAGAATTATAATAAATTAAAGTCAATAGTATAATTCAAATAATTAGATCTTTTATTTTGCTCTTTTAATTCAACTTAAAATATCCATAAAATATTCAAATTATTGATTTATACCTTACAACCAATCGGTTGGTTGTAGTTCAGTGAAAAAAATAAAGGCATTCTTTATCTTATAAATACTAAGATGTATATAACAATGTTCACGAGATAGATATACATTACAAAAGAAATTATGATGAGATTATAATTATAATATTTATATTACATTTATATATTATCTCTAGATTGTTTCTAGTCATTGTTCTATTAAGATTGAACATTAACAAAACGTAATAAAAAACTATTACATATTACATTTTTCCTTATAAAAGAAATAATCGATCTCATACACTAAAGTATGAAGATATTTAAATAAATGTGTTGGTGTTTGTTAGAGAATAAGCTCACTAAACTAATCTCACACGAGAAATTCATTTGAGACATTAGTCTATAAAAATTTTCATTGTAATGATTATATAATTGATCATTTGACTTGAGATCTCCAAAGTCATATTATATATGGATTGTTGTATTTTGATACTACTTATGATCAGTTTAACTTAAGGATAACTTACTTAGTAGTCATTGGATATAGTATGAACTATATAGAAGTAGTTGAGTGATCGGGATATGATTTATCATCTTAAAGTAATTAAAGAAAATGTTTCATTGTTTTTTATTAGTATGATTTAAGAAATCCTTTACAAAGGCGGAATAAAGTTTTGTAAAGAGTTTACAAATGTTGTTAATTAAATCAATAGATAATGGTGAAAAATAATATTATTGGACCCAAAATAGAGTAAATACTAATTTCATACTCTATGTCTAATCAGAATATTTTATGATGAAAGAATTGAATAATAAGAAAAAGTCATATACAAAAAATTCAACCAAAACTACTTTGACATTCCTAAATATTTGGGTAGTCATGATGTGTTGTTAAACGTCAATCTTGATCTATGAATATAAATTGTTTAATTAGAAAATTAAAGATAAAATAAAGGAGTTTAATTTATCTAATCTTAAATATAATTTTGAGATGTAATTAGTATCTATTGCTAACATATTTAAGAATCTAATGGGTCACAAATAAAGAATGGATTGAAGAGAGAAAAGATATTTTAATTAACTTAGACTTGATTGTAAAGTTTGAAAAATTGTATGATTAAATTTGAGATATTAAATAAATAACAATCAATATGGGATATTAGATCTTATTTAGATATAAATGGTATTTAATGTTTAATTGAAATTAGGATTTAATTTCAATTAAATTACTAAAATATTTTAAAACCTATTATAAATAGACTTGAATTCTAACAAAGCTAGTAGTACTTGCTTAACCCTCTCTGCAATAGTTGTAAAGTTCTCTCAAATTGTTATGTGAATATCATTAAAGATTGGACACTTAAGCATTATGGTGGTTAAGATGAATCAATTTTTAGAAACGATTTAAGGGATACGACAATAAAAAGATCAAACTTCAGAATGAGGTACAAATGAAATTTGCGCCTTATTATAATTTATGTGTTCATCATATTATATAATTTTAGTGATCTTAGCTTTTGAAAAATTAAAAAAAAAATCATAATTATTCTGCTGCACGAAAGATCTTCTAACAATGGTGTTAGAGCCAACTTTAATTCTATGATTTTATTAAAATATGTTTAATCGTTATTGATTAATTTTGGAATTGAAATTGCAATTGTTGCATGATTAAATATTCTTACAATCTAAAAAGTTTAGATTGAATATTTTAAAACTCTGCATTCAATTTATAAATGAATTATCAATATGATTGATGTAAAATTAGTTTCATGCATCAATAAACATCTGATACGATGGGAAACCCATAATTTAGAAACCTTAAAAAAAACAACCTTAAAGATCAAAGATGTAAAACATAAAATCATAGTAAATTTTGGAATCATTACTATTGCTAAGGTTGGATTTTAGAATTTAGGTATATGCTTGTGAAGTATGTTGAAGAAAGATGGATGTCAGGTTGTTATGGGAAGTGTGTTGGTGGTTGTTTGTGGCTGTCGGGCATAATTGAAGAAGATGTGTTGAAGCCACGACTAGTTCTTTGTTGAAACTATTGGCGACGACAAAACCTATAAGAGATGGTTATGCCTTTGTCTAGAGGTGCAAGGAGGAGCCGTTGTTGGTGATTAGATGCGCTAAAGATGGACTGGTCGATGGTGGCTCCAACAGACATGATGATTAATAAGGTGGTGCATGACAGTGATAGGAGCAAGGCCAACAATATATAACGAGAACAGGCACATGGAGGCAGCAGAACCTCTAGGAGACGGTGACTATGAAGGGTAACATGGTGAACAACTTGTTGGATCGAAAAAAGAAAGCATGCCATATTTGGAGAACCGGTAGATTTCAAACTTTTTTAGAAATCTTATTTGCAACGGAAGCAATATATCTAAATCATCATATCAATCTATACATGATATGGTATAAGGATAATAATAAACATAAACAAGATAGTGATATTACCGACACCTTTGCTACAGCTTTAATTCCTCGCTGCGCTATCCTTTCCTTCTTCTTGTATCCAAAGCCTTTGCTTTTGATTCCTCTCCTTTGTCAATCTATCCTCTACTTGTTATTGTATCCTCAACTAATTTGATTTACATCTTGTTCTTCTAGAACAACTTGGTTAACAAAATCCTTTGGTGGGAAAGGAGAAGAAATGTTTGGAGGAGATTTTTCTTAGAAGAAAATTAACAAAAAATGAGACTCTTCTCTTGTAAATTTTGGCTCACTCATATATGAAAGGAGAGAGAGTTAAACTATGCAAGAACACATTCTTACACACTCAATTTCGGTTATGCATGGAAAGGAAGAAGAGAATAGCATCCAATGCATCACTTCTTTCTTTAATCAATCATAAAGTAGCCAATAAATGAGACCCTTCTCATTTATCTTTAAGATGGCTATATGAAAAGACTATTAACCTAAATATGACTTACCAATTTCGGTTTTGGAAGATGAAAGACGGAAGATGGTCCATCCAATGCACATCTTTCTTCTTTAATCCAATGAATGCTAATAGATTATATGCTAAAATTAAAAGATAACCATTAAACCATTTAATTGTAAGTTTATAACTACATTTAATGATGATAAACCATAATAAAGATCATCTTTATTTAGCATTTGAATGTTAAATGTGCTGCTGCACATTCAACCCTAATAAACCGAAAATGCACCTTCACTTCTTTAAGAATTTTTTTAAATTTAATTAATCCAATTAATTAGATTAAACCAAATTCTAGCCCATTTCTAAATGTACATTTGGGCTTCTAATTAACCGTTAATTAGTACAAGCCTAACATTTGATTATCAAGCCCAACATTTGATTATGGGCTTCTAAAACCTCTATTTATATTTCTTAGTTTGCTTGATAACCTTCCTTGAAGCCAAGTAGGGAATCTTATTGTACTTAGATAATTCAAGCTCCAATAAGCCCATAATTAATTTAATCTAATTAGAATTAATTCTAGCTTATTAACTAAATGTCTTTTTACTAAAGACAATTAGTTGGACTATTGAATTATTAAATATTATGAGAACATATATTTTATGTCCACTTGCAAACCCTATTTAGAACTTTATTATAGCCATCCGTACAACAAAGGGTAAAATTATTGTTTTGTCCTTATGTTGGTTTTTCCTTTTAGATCTCCCGTTTTACTTTATATGGTGATTAGCACACAAAATCTCATCTTAGTGTTAAGACTTGATGGGTAGCTAGTCCATCAAACTACTAGCGGCAGTTTAATCACCAAATCTCCTTAAAACATCTAGAAGTGATGATATCACTATAAACTCTTTATTTGAGTGAATGTTCTCTAATACATGTTTCAATTAATAATTCCAACATGCAGATACTGGGTTAATACTCTGTAAAAATTCATTCCGATCATATCAAGAATTATAATGAAACACATATGAGTTCACTACTCATCAAGATTGTGATCCATAATAAGCAAATGCTTAAGTTGTATATTTTTTTTAAGATTAAAGTAACGACTCACTTTATTCTTAAAAACATACTTGATTCTAGATTCATTTAATAGTGCCATTATTGATAGTCAACTACGATCATGATATAAAACTCATCATTCTCTTAAAGTAAACTCCTTTAATTTTATGGAGATAAATTGCAGCACTACAGTATAAACAATAATCAAGCGACCAACTTGATTATTCAACTGTGAATCAATTATTTTAGATTCTTATAATATACATGTTTTCTATACATCTCTATGTATATGTATATTACTTACAAAAGGCTCTTAGTACCTTATGACTAGATATATAATGCTCATACAAATAAAAACCAAACTCTTTTGTTTTATTAATAATAAATATTTTCATTAAAAAAGTAATTGGAAGAAAATTAAGTTATAAGTAAATACACTTGCTTTCCAGGGCACTATACTTACATAACTCCAACAATCTCCCACTTGCCCTAAAGCAATTTTGACATATCCCCCATTCCCATCCCTGTTATGTGACCCTCAAAATTCTTTTGAGACAACGTCTTCATAAATGGATCAGCAAGGTTTTTCTTTGTAGGAATATTTACCACATTCACCTCACAACGTTGTATTATCTCCATTATGAGATGATGCTTTCTCTCAATGTGTTTGACAACTTTATGGTTCCGTGGTTTTTTAGAATTAGCTACTGCCTCACTATTATTACAATAAAGTGAAATGGCCTTTTCTACCTTGGGAATCACCTCCAAATCATTTAGGAACTTACGAAGCTAGACTGCTTCTTTTGTTGCTTCACAAGCAGCAACATACTCAGCCTCCATAGTTGAATTAGCAATACAAGATTGCTTAATACTTCTCTAGCCTATGGGTTCACCTCTTAAAACAAATATAGAACCAGAAGTTGATTTTGTTGAATTAACATCGAATTGGAAATCAGAATCTATATATCCTGTCGGAATAAGGTTACTTCCAGAGTAAACAACCATTAAGTTCTTTGTCCTATGAAGATACTTCAATATGCACTTCACCGCAATCCAATGCTCCATTCCTGGATTGAACTAAAATATACTTACCAGTCCTACTGCGTAACAGATATCCAGTCTAGTGTAAAGCATAGCGTACATTAAACTTCCAACTGCCAAAGCATATGGAATGTTATGCATGCGTTTGACCCCCTATTGGATCTTAGGTGCTTGCTCCTATGAAAGTTTGATTCCATGTCTAGTGGGTGTGAAATCGCTCTTGGAATCTTACATGGCAAACTTATTGAGCATGTTCTCAATGTAGGCTATTTATGACAAGGCTATTAGTTTGTTCTTAGGATCCAAGACCTAGATGCGTGCTTAAGCCTGTAAATGGACCTCTGCAATTTGCATACCTTATGCTCATTACTTGGCTCAATGAATCCTCTGTTTGGGTCTTATAAATGGTCTCCTTAAGATCCCCATTAAGAAATGCAGTCTTTACATCCATTTGCTATATTTCATAATTGAAATAGGTTGCTATGGCCAAAAGAATTTTGATGGACTTATGGCAACCGGAGCAAATGTCTCCTCATAGTCGACATCCTCCTTTTGAGTATAACGTTGAGCTACCAATTTAGCTTTAAAGGTCTCTACCTTTCCATCTGATCCTCCTTTGCTTTTGTAGATCCATTTACACCCTATAGCTTTTACATCTGGTGGTAGATCTATAAGGATCCAAGCTTCATTGGTGGACATGGAATCTATTTTCCATTCCATCGCCTTGAGCCATTTTTCTGCATCAACATCATTAATAACCTATGTATAAGTAATAGGATCTGTTTCTTCTTAGTTTGAGATGGCTATAATGCCTTCTCCTAAACCTACATACTTGTCTGGTTGTCTCACAACCCTCCCACTACGTCTAGGCATTACTTGATGTTCAGGTTGCTCTTTCGATTCAACTCTTAAATCAATTTTGACATCTTGTTCTGCTATATCCAAATCAACTCCTGGTTTAGATGAAATAGCTAACTCTTTGAGTACCACTTCACTTCTTCCTTTGTGATTTCTCACAAACTCTTCCTCTAGGAAGGTTGCATTTTTTTGACACAAATACATTTTTGTCCTGAGGACTGTAAATAGTACCCTCGAGTACCCGTAGTATATCTTACAAACGAATATATTTCTGATGTTGGGACTTGATCCGGGAACCGGATCCCAATCGAAAAATGGAACAGAAAATGGAAAATCAAAAAGCGAGAAATCTCTAATCGGAATACAAATCGAATCATCGGAGTGAACCGAATACTCGGAAAGTTGCACATCGGAAATACGAATAACCAAGCGAAGAAACTCGAAAAGCAGAATTCCGAATCGACTCGAAACCAAAGCGAACGAAATAATCAAACTGAAACAAACACCGACATCCGTTTCAAACATGAAGCATAGCAAAC
>JANZLX010000002.1:8772481-8783976 GCA_025531955.1 Erythroxylum orinocense | reverse complement strand
AAAGTCAAATAATAATAATCATAGAAGTGTGTGAACTGTTTTGATGAATTTGTTAAGTGCGCAAATAAATTTAAGTAGCACAAATCATCAAATCAAGACGATATTTAAGTAAAAGCTGAATAAGACAGATCAGATGAAGTGCTTAGTCTAAAACACTAGATAAAGCATATGAGACACCAGATGAAGCATATGAATCTATGTAAGATGATGAAATTGAAGAATTTACTAGAACGTCAGTTAGTTGGAGTTAGTTACAGGACTTAACTAATAACTGGTTTTAAAAGATCCGACAAGCAGAATTCTCAAGAAGACCGTTGAAGATTTAGGCTATAAATATTAGTTATAGATGTAAACAATAAAAAAAGAAACGACAATATACAATACAAAATTCTGATTGTAAAGGCATACTTAGAGAAATTCTGTGCTCAAGTTCTCACACAAAAGAGAGAAAATGCATCTGTAACGTGAAGCTCAAACAATATCTTTTTGAATGAAAAGGAAGGCTAGAGCCTAAAGAGGCTAAGAAAGCAAATAAAGAATACTTTGTGAAAAAGACCTAAAGAGGCTCTGCAAGTGTAGAAATAATACTTATAACATTGAAGGTTATAGTGAAATCTCAGATAGACTCTGAGGGCTGGATGTAGCCTAAGGTTAAGGGTGAACCGGGATAAATCGTAGCGTCATATTCTCTAACTCTTATCTCTTTAATTTTCTTATTGTTAGAAGAATAGATATTAATTTTCGTTGTTGCGTTACTCACCAAATTAAGTGAATTGTTTTCGAAATCATCTGAATTTGTAAAGAAAATTAGGAAGATTTTAAAGATTAATATCTTAAACGATTTAACACAATTCAACCCCCCTTCTTGTATATTTACATATTATACGTGATTTCTATATTAACAAGTGATTTGCTTCAGATACTACTAGAGGTTATTGATAGGTTTTTACTAATCTTAGCCCTTTGACAAAACTTCTAAGGAAAAATGTGTCGTTTAGATAAACTAATATATGTAAAAAGAATTTTTAGGAATTAAAGCACCGATTAAATATAAGACCAAGGCAATGGATAGAATTACTAAAAGATTATGATTGTACAAATGAATACTATCCTGGTAAAGCTAGTGTCTATCTGATGCATTGAACAGAAAATTCAATAACTGAATAACACAAATCTAGTTATTGAGGTTACCAAACTTAGTGTAATA
This sequence comes from Erythroxylum orinocense, assembly GCA_025531955.1. Lineage (NCBI taxonomy): Eukaryota > Viridiplantae > Streptophyta > Magnoliopsida > Malpighiales > Erythroxylaceae > Erythroxylum > Erythroxylum orinocense. The sequence goes on along the minus strand of JANZLX010000002.1, from coordinate 8,782,769 downwards.
AGAGCATAAAATGTTAAGTTAAATATAAGGCAAAATGAAGTATTATTAGCTGCATTGAAATTTAAATTTTGTTTTACATGAAAGGACTAGCAAAGCCCGAATTGAGGATTTAGAAATTATGAATTTTATTGAGGAATTAAAAATGAATCTGGATTTTGAGTTTGAGTAGGAAAATTGATATTTTGAGATTGTAGTAAAAAAGTGTGAGTACTTGATACAAATGATTGAGCAAAGAGATTATTAAAGAAAGGAAAAATAATAACCTATGTTATACATCCTAATAGGAATACAATGGAATAGAATTTAACGGCCAAGGACGTAGTAGTATGTGACTGCATATATGAGTTACCAACAGGCTTAACTGTTGTAGATATGCTTAAAGCGTATATTTTGGAGTTCAGAGGAACATGAGGTCAATGTATAGTTTTAATTGACTTTTAGCATAACAATCATTATCACAGTGATATCGTTAGAAGACCATATGCGGCATTATACGACAGAAAGAGTTGTCCACCTTTATATTGGGATGAATAAGAACTAAAATAGTTGAAGGCCAGAATTGATTCGAGACACTGTTGATAAGTGAAACTAATCTATGTTAGAAATTAAGTATTCAAGAAAGATAAACAAGTTAGGTAGATCAACACCGAAGATATGGAATATAGTGAGATAAATATAAGAGTTAAGTGTATTAACACTAAAGAGTTATGAAATATCAAGCAAAAGATGAATTGTTTCTGAGAGTATCACCTTGGCAAGGTGTGCCTAGGTTAGGAAAAAGGATAAACTAAGCTCGAATTGTACTAGTCCACATGAAGTTATTGAGAGCATAGGACATTTGACATATGAATTAGTATTACCAATAAAAGATGTTTCAGATTTACACAGTGTTACATGGATACGTTTAGGAAATATTGTTATGATCCGATTTATGTGTTAATGATACTGGAAGTGAAATTTTGAGTAATCTGAAATATATTGAGAAAACTGTTAAGATAGTGTGATATCAGAATAAGTACTTGAAAGACCAATTGATTCCATTGACTATAGTAGAGTGGAAGAAATTAATTCGAGTGATGAAGCTAAATGGAAAACGGAGGAGTATATGAGGAAAGAATACCCCTATCTTTTTTATCAATCAAATAAGAATTACAAGGATGAAATTTATTAAAGGGGGAGAATTGTAACATCCCGTTTCCATACTAAGGGTTAGAACCTTAGATTTCTGTAATTAAGAAATAGTAATGAGATTAGAAAAATGCATTTCATACTCATGCATAATGTTAGCATACACACACGTGAATTTGATTGTTTTGAACACATTTCAATGATTGTACATGCATTCATTTGACATTTTCTGGGAATAATTGATATTTAATATAATTATAATATGAATTGTGGATTATATGTCTTAAAAATTATAATTATAATATGAATTGTGGATTGTGTGTCTTAAAAATTGAGTTGGTGTGTATAAGTAGTGAATTATAATTTATGGTGAAATATGAGAATTCTCTAGAATTAAGGGTATTTTTGGACTAGAAAAAATGCCAAATGGCAAAACAATTGATAAATGGTAGTAAAAATAAGAGTCAAATGGCAGTGAAATTTTCATAAATCACATTAGGATTTAATGATAAGTGTCATGGAAAATCGTGAGACAATTGGATTATAAATGGGGAAACAAATGGACTAATAGTTTAAAAAGACCAAGTAAAGACTATAAGGTGGTGACATAAGGCAAGTAATACCACACACCTCACTTACGTATAGCCTAAATGAAAGACAACCATTTGGTCCTTCATTTTATTTCTTTGGATAAATGCTCTGTCTTCATTTTCGTTCTTCATCTTCTTTATTTGTCTTCATCCCCAATAATCACTTCTCACTCATCCACGTTGAAACTTGCTTTCACCTTTCATTTGTTACTAATATTTCGTTGTCTTCTTTATTCTTACTAAAAACCCTACCCTACCACCCTTGAATGATGATTTATGAGTGAGAGAAGAAAGCTAGGGTTAAGAGAAAACATGAAGAGTCTGAAGATCTTGAAGCTTAAACAAGTAATTATTTTGTTACGTGTGGAATCAAATCTTAGCCTGATTTTTCAACACAAATAATTATGATTTGTAATGACTTTAATATTTGAATGAGTGTGTGATGTTACTCGTATAAAAGTAAGAGGAAGTTAAGTTTGTTTTTTATAATCAATAAATATATAGAGATAAAAGTTCTTGTATTAATTTATTTTATTAGTTTATACTTTTATCGTTAATTGCTTAGTTGCAATTTTATGTATGAAATTATTATTTTAATTAATAAAGGAACTCTTGATCTTTATATATGTTTTTAATTATATTTGATATTTTGTTCCTAAAGGTAAAATAATTAGAATAATTATTGTGAAATTGAAATTATGATGAGATTATAATTACAAAATTCAAATTGCATTTATATGTTATTCCTAAATTGTTCTTAATTGTAGTTTCATTAAGACGGAATATTGATGGAATGGTAAAACTATATTATTCCTTAATTATTCCCAGGTTTAGTGTCATTCAGATAAGATATTGATTAAACGATGAAACTTCATGTATTACATTTCTTTCTTATAAAGAAAGTAATTGATATTATAAATTAAAGTATGAAGATACTTAAATTAACATATGATAGTTTGTTAGAGAAAAAAGTTCACTAATCTAGCTCAATTATAAGAATCTCAAATGTATTATTATTATGCATATTTGAATTTTCTCATAGTAATGCTTATATAATTAATCCTTAGACTTGAAATGCCAGAGTATCTCATATGAGGATTACTATATTTTGATACTACTTATGACCTATTTTATTTAGGATATATTAGTTAATAGTACTTAGATATAGTATCGATCATATGAAGATAGTTGAATAAGTTAATAAAAGATTCTTCACTATAAAATAATTAGGGAGATTGTTCCAATATTCTTGATTAGTAGTGATTTAGGGAATTCTCTTACCATGGTAAATTGAGATTTGAAAAGGTGTTTTCAAATATCAAATATGAATCAGTTACTATTAGTAAGGAAGAATATAATTGGATTTAAAATAGTAGTCTTTAATTTCATACTCTAAATTCAATTAGAATATTGGATGACGAGAATATTAAATTATACATTATAATTATACATGGATAGATTGAGTCAAACCAGCTTGGTATTCATAATATTTGAGTGGTTATGACTTATTGTTAGACGCTAATCTTGATTTATAATTATAAATTATTTAATTAGATAATTAAAGATAAATTAAAAAAGTTTTAATTTATTTAATTAGAATTAGAATTTATAACCATTATCAATACATTAGGAACTTAATGTCGCACATAGAGAGCGGTTAAAAAGAAAAAGTTAATTTAAATTAAGTTGGACTTATCTGTAAAATTTGAGAAACTTTAATTAAATAATAAAGGAGTTAGCCTCCGCTAAAATAGTTGAATTCTTTTTCTATACTCTATAAATACCATTACAGGATAAACACAAAGACAAGTTGTGGTTGACAACTTGAAAAGAAAATTTTACAAGAATCTAAGTTAAGTATGATTCAATTTCTTATTTATAATTCATGTTTTTCAAATTATTTATTTAATGAGATTAAATCAAAAAATTATATGAATTTATTTTTCAGGTGTGCCATGATTCAATCATGGTTAGTTATTCAATCATATTATTAAAGTCTCCTTTAATTATTTAACTTACTTAAAATTGCTCCATTATTGTTGATTTGATAACTTATTAAGCATTTTAAAACTTGTTTTATGATTTTATAATACAGATTAGGCTTTTCTTTTGTTTAATTGAAACATAATTACATATGCCCCGCAACTTTTATTAAAAATAAACGTATGCCTCCCCTTTTTGTTTCTAGAAAACAATGAGAATGTTGTCTTGCTTATTCTGTTTCTAGAAAAAGTTTATGCTTACTTCCACACGTGTTTAAATTACTTACGGAAATCTGTTATATTTTGACAGATCAATTTCATGCCTCCCCTCTCGCGCCTCCCTCGTCCTTTAATTTTATGGAAAAACATCTTTTGAACCCAATTGATTGCGTTTAAAATATCCATTGCATACTTTCCTTCGTGTTAAAGCTTATGGAAACCTAGATCGATTATGTCTCTGGTTCTAGATGCTTTTGAAAATGAAAATCATATTGCTTGTTCCACGCTTTAGGTTTATGGAAAACTTGGATTTATATTGTTATGGGAGATTTCAGATATGATTCTGGTATGCTTCACCCTCCTTTGTCACTAGCTATTTTCGTTACTGTTAAGGTAATATTCGCCTTGGAAGGAAAACACCTTGCAATGACGAAGCATAGGCATTAGAGATGGAAAAAGTAGGCAACAAGAGGAGAAAAACGCGAGGCAACAATGAAAACTAAAATCCCTAAAACGTAGAAAAACAATGGGACAATATGCGGCCCGCAATTGAGGACGCCAAATGCGTCTAAAGTATTGGCACGTGCATTCGCCTTTTTGTTAAATTAAAATCTTAATTAAATTAGTTTAATTAAGATTAAATTATTTTAAATTCTTATTAAATTTGAAAAAGTATTTTCTAATTATTTAAATTTTTTGTTTCAAAAGGGAAAATTTTATTATGAATATTATGGAATTTAGCTTAATTTTTTTAAGAATTGAATTATTAAATTAAATTAGTTAGTAAATCAATAATTAGAGTCAAGTAAAGTTTTGAAGAATTGTCTTTCAAAATTTAATGATATTAGATATATATAATTATTCTAATGGGATTATATTAAGTTTAAGGAGGTTGACAATTTAAAATTTTTAATTAAATATTAATTATACTTTAAGACCATAATATTAGCCTTTTGTTATTTAAAAATAAAACCATAGTTTTATTTATTATAAGACTTGTTAAGCAAACTTAAGATCCATTTAACCCAAGTATATTTTATCTTAAATTAATAAGTCCTATTTAACTAAATTTGTATTTTTTAGATGGGCAAAATCATAATCACATAAATTTAGATGTAGAGCTAGGAATAATATATAATATATATTTTAATAAAAAATTATCATCTAACAGATATAAGAGTCACGTGAGATGTGATTAATAAAGTTGTTATCTATTTAATTTTAAATTTAGTTGCTTGTTGAGCAAATTTAAGATCAACTCAACTTAAATGAGATGCTAACCTACTAAAAAATTATTTGATAAATTCTCGGTCTAATAATGAAATTTATTATTTTGTTTATAATAAAACATAGTTCCCTTGGCCAAATAAGCTAAAAACTAACAATATATCTTTTATTTGTCTAATCATTACATACCATTGAACATCCATAAGTTGAAAAAATCATCTTTTTTTTCATTCAAATAACTTTTTATTTCACAAATAGAGGTGCTTAAAATATAGCCTGTGTAGTCATTAATTGAATGAGCTTTATATCTTGGACTATAAAAGACAATAACATCTACTATAGATAATTAATAATAAGAATGAGCAACATTAAATGATACACTTACATCGTACGATAGTCAAAGTACTGTTATATCTATATTATGAGCTGCTTTTTTAAATTGTAAACCACTATTTTTGAAGGTTGAGCTTTAAAAATTGTTTGTATAGAAGAAAAAAAAGTTAGGAATTTGTCTCCTTCTCTTCTTCACATCAATTGTAGTAATTACTTTTTATTATGTAGAAATAACACTCTTAACATTACCATTATTATTATGACCACTATAAAAAAAAACTTCTACTAATAATTGCATAATTAAGTCTTTGCCTTATTTCTTTTTTATTCTAATACTCTTCAAACAAAGCTTTCATTTGTTATTTCATCTAACGGTCAACTTTATTTACAAGGCTCCACATCATCTTTTATTTTAACTAAATATTTCTTTAATTAATGTAGTGATTCGCCACCTTTTGAATATCTTTTACAATATAAATGAATAGTATGATCTTTCGTACTAAGAACTACTCTAGCATAAGTCCAGGTTGAATCATCAAATTTTTTTGAAGAGGTTGAATTATTAGAAATACTTAAACTTTTCTACATTTATTTGTAAAAATAAATAAAGACATGTATCAAAATTAAATTAACGATTCACATAAAAAATAAAAGTTTTTGACAGTAATAGCATTACTTAGTTATAAAAATTCAACAGTCAACTCTAAAAGGATTGATCACATACAAATACATAAAAAATAAAATTCATAAAGACATGTATTGGAAATATTATTGCCATATTGTATCCATAACATATTATGAGTTATGAATATAACATGTCAATATAGATTCTTTATTAATGTGGATGATAAGATTTAGATTTGCGCCTATTAAATAGATATTGTAAAAAAAACTGAAAAAAAATGCATACATACAGTAAAAACATACAATAATTTCTTGTATTTTATATCTTCTTTTGGGTTACAAAAATATCTTTATCGTAAATAAATAAAATGAAAAAATGATTACCTAACTATTCACAATACATTATGTTGAGTATATTATCATAAATCATAGTACTAAAAAGCATATCTTAGAACTTTTTTATACACACTTAATACAAATCATCAAGTATTATTCAAAGATATTCTCAATTTGTCAAGCATATAAAATTTATATAGTTCTTCCACAACAAACTTCAATTTTAACCGTATCTTTTATCCTTAATACTCAACTACAGCTTAAAAGTAAAACCCAAATATATTGACAAGCAAAAGAAAACACAAAATTGAGTAATATCATTAAAGTTATTCATCTAAGTTACAAAATTGTGTGTAAAGCTTCATTATCTCCCTCTCAACCATTGTTATGGATTTCGTACCGTATCGGCTGAAAACCGGTATTGGTATAGGTATAGGTGGTACCGGTGAAAAATACCATTTGATACCGACCAATTTCGTCGGTAGCAGCCGGTATTCAAAATACCGGTCAAATATCGGCCGGTACCAGAAATTTTAAAAAATTGGGAAACTTTTTTGCAAAATTTTCAAATTTAATTTAAAATTAATTATATTTATTAATAATTATTAAATTAATTTTATATATTAAATGAAATTGTGGTTATGTCTAATTAAATGTAAAATGAAATGGAATGTGAAAAAACAACAATTCTAAAAAAATAATTCAAAATTTTGATAAAATAGAAAATAATTAATAATTCAAAATTTTGAATTATTTTCATTATTTTACAATTAATTATTATATATAGATAATTATTATATATAGAAATAATTAAAATTTAATAAAGATATATATATAATAAAATGAATAATTGTCATTATTATTTATTATTAAGATTTTTGAAAGCATGGTTGATGTAAATAGTAAACTAGTAAACTATAAAGTACAACTATATAATATACCAATATGGAATATTTTGTAATTTTTAAAAATTTTAGGGACTATTTTATAAATTTAAAAAAATTTTCTGAAACGGGATACCAGTATAATCAATCCGGTACCGAGTTCGGTACGGTATTCATAACATTGATACTAAGTCCATAAATAATGATATAAATAAATTCCATCATAGTTTACAGTTACGTCTCATAGACTTTCCTATTAAAATATTAAGACATAAATGTGTACTCTATTATAAAATAAGAAATTATTAATGCAAAATGAGAGACATATAAATGAGCCTAGAATGTTATTTGATGGTACAACAAGACTCATTTTAGGTACATATTGCTTAACAAACACTCTTTGTTTTTAAACCACCTCTTTAATAGAAAAATACTTTAGTTTCATATGATTAACACCTTTTAAATATTCCACTACAAGAAAAAGGCCAAATACCAACAGAAATTAGCGACCGAATTGGCTGACATTCTATCGGTAATATAATTTGTCGACGGTGTAGGACGACGGAGAAGTTGGTCAGTGATGTCGCAGTCGCTAATTTTTACCGATTCTTTATAGATTCGGTCGGTAAATATTTACTGACCGAAGAGTCGGTAAAGAACATCCGACGGATCCGTCGGAGTTATATACCGACTGAACCGTCAGGGAGTTTGAATAATTGTGCCGACGGTCTGTCAACAAAATTACCGACAGTTCCGTCGGTAATGGGATGAATAGATTGGGATTGAATATTGCCAATCTTGCCAAAATTACCAAAGTGGATCCTGCTTAATCGCTGAAATGACCTACAAATCGTAGTGAATAACAGTTGAATAACTAATTAAATTTTGGTTCCAATTTAAACAAATTAAAATTGATCATAACATATGTTGAAGAGTTCTGAACCATCGGAAAATGTTTGCAGAAAAAGTCAAATGATCATAATTACAAAAAGCATTCTTAACTGTAAAGTGTAACAATTTGTTGTAATTAATTGAAAACCATATTCTAAACTACAACAATGCTATTGTCTTGGTGAGCGTTGCTGTTGTGAGTCTTCATCTCTCGTTTGTTTCATTACGTCTATGTCATTTCTGAGCTTATGTATGACCTCCATCATAGTATTCATTGCGGCCTCAAGCTGAATGATACGTCGGTTGTAAGGCTCTGAACTAGATGCTGCTGTTGTCGACATAGTGGAAGAGTCCGAATAATATGCATTGGCAGATGATCCTAGGCCAAAGATCCTTCCTCGACTGTCCCTACCACCCACAGCATCAAAATATACCTGGGTAGGGTCAACAGGTTGGTCACCCTGCGACTGTTGCCCAATTGTCTATTGTATGTGGTCCTATTACGGCGCAAAGCATATATTATAATCAGTATGTGGAAATTAAAAGTAAGACTGAATATTAATGTATGAAATTAACATACATTAAGCTCTCGACATCGGTTGTTTACGAATGTCACACCGTCATGTTTCTTGGTGTGCGTATGCAAGAACAACTGATGGGGCGTAGGCCTAATGCCAGTGGACTTTTCCTGCAAAACAACGTCAATTAAAAAGGCATCAGATGAAATGATAAGTATGTCGACAGAGTTACAACAGTTTTTATGATATTATCCCATGGTAAATAAAGCAAAATTGTCAATTACGCATCAATGTTGACAGCATATTTATCCACACATGAATGATATGTTACGCATCCAACACATATAAGTTGTATCACAACATTGAAATATAGCAAAGAACAAATGTAGAATATAAATGGAAAAAGTTGTTTATGTACTAGTCTCTCTGCATGCTCGCGGTGCATAATTGATCCTCCCGTGTGAACGGGAAGGCTGTCTGCTCCTCCCCTCCCACGTCTATTGGTGGAGTTACGGCTCGATATGCACATTGCCTCGGGAGATCTCTAGTACTCCAGTCAATGGTTCCATGTGGACTCAGAAATGTAAGAGGGTCGTTGTCCACCGTTGTGTATCTGATTGATAAAATCTTTATAACGTATACTGGCTCGCGACTCCCATACAACAAGTATGGACTCATCGAGTTCAAGACTCCAGTAACAATGTTTCTGAGAATTGAGTGAATAAATTCATTATAACGAATAAGCAATAACATATGCATGTCCGGAATGGATAAAACAACAAAAGAAGCGCATATATAAGCCTTAATATTGTACCTCAAACTCCTGAAAGTAAAATGTCTTAGTTGCCTCAGGGATCTTCTTCCATGCATAACCCTCATGATCAATCCTCTCTTTAAAAGTTGATGTCATTATTCGTGAACAGGGGCCAAACGGAATGAACCTAATAAAGAGAACAAATAAGGTTATTATCCTAGCAATCATTTAACACAGTAACATAAGGATAAGCAAATACTGTGTGGCATGTGCTCGCACTTACTGGTTATCAGATATTGTTATATATTTTCTTCCATCGGGCCCCTCAGCTCCGGGTTGCATCTCATTGCCTTCATCTGCCATAACTGTATTGCTAGATCCATCACTGTTGGAGTGTTCTTCATCTTCGATCGCAGATGATTCAGAGCGTCCAACTGTAGGAGCTACAGGTGGTGTTGGTGACTCTGTCGCTGGTGGAGGTTGCGATGGGCCACCCTCACAGTAAGTTCCGTCGAATATGCCTCTGATCCTGGGGTGCATCACATTACGTGCTCTCTTTGGTCCCATGCCTCTGATCCTGGGGCGCGATGGGCCATCCTGGGGCGCATCACATTCATGATCATCATATGTGTTACAGCTGCATTGACAACATAGGCATCTTCCTGAAATGCCTCACTTCCAATTATCTGCTCTCTCGTTCGCCGTGCGTCAAAAATTAGATAAAATTCATATCTAATTTTATTAATTTCTGTTTATAACCTGTCATGTGATTACTAGTTGTATTATCAAGGTCAATTATGAT
>JANZLX010000002.1:8732367-8747328 GCA_025531955.1 Erythroxylum orinocense | reverse complement strand
CATTACCATTCCTGTTTGTTAGGGGAGACGGTGTAATATTAGTTTCTCCTCCGCTCAGGACAGCTTAGTTTGGACTTAGATGTTCAAGTTGTAATGTTCGGGAAGATATTACTTATTTTCGTCTTTGACACTGTCCTACTATAGACGTGTTTGTAATATGTTCAAGCTACTTCTGTTAGTTTGATGAAAAATTTATAATACTACTTTAGGAAAATTGAAGATGTGGAAAATTGTTACTACTGGAAACGCTCTCGCTTAGATAATGACCTATCGATTTAATCAATGGGAATGTACAATTGCTGGACAAGTGAGCACTATTCTTTGCCAATTGATAGCTGAAAGAAAGACCACTTTCATCTGCTATCAGTTGCAAGTTCGAGAAACATGTGACGGTTTCTTTAACCTTCTTATCGCTCTCTCTCAGGTGTCAAAGAGAAATAAAGGGTTATGAAACTAGTTGTGAAGAGAATTGTTTTCTTCAATTCGCAGCTAATTGAAGTTGAGGGACGTGATTCTATGACTAAGATATTAGCCGATTTGATGCCATTATTGGCTGTTGAGAGTCCACGGCTACGATATTTGGATGGCAACATTCGACTTCGTAACTTGTGCAAATGCATGGTGATCTTATATTCATTATTACTCGTGTATATATGTTGATCACTAGCATATTTTGTTGCACATTTCTACCTTTGATGAATGGACCAGATAACTTTTGTTAATTCCAAAGTGAAAAATGGTAACTGGATGAAAACCGCTGGGATTGTTCTTGAAATATTTGGACGAGCGTGAAGATTAAAGCTTCATCATTTATTTCAGTCACGAATTGATTAGAGCAGTGATACTCAAAACCACATTGTTTATATTTGATATATTTGAACTTTAAGTCGAGTTAAATCAGGCAAATTGAACACAAATCTGACTAAAAAATATTAACTCGAGATGAGGCTGGACAATAATGTCATCCCAAAAAAACATTATTTCATTGAATCAATTAATATTACAAAATAGAATTCAAATATTTTTTCTAGCTGCAATCACAAACTTACACATTTACAACTATTCTTATCGGCGTCTTTGCCGTGGCAAACCCGAGGATCCCCCTATTTGTGAGGCTTTGAAGTTTCTGCTGGGAGAATCCATTGATAGTTTTATGGCATGAGCAGCTTTGGCTGGTTCTGGCACAAAGTCCAGGGGCATTGATTCAGCAAAGCATGCTGTATTTATCCGAGTCCTGTCAAGCTCACTCTGGAGCAATTCACTGCTACACTGCTGAGCAAGAGCCTGAAAAACACTCACAGCACGTTAGCAAAAGATATCGAACTCAAAAGATACACAGAAATTTACTTCAATCATTAGTTCCCCATGATCACTGTGAATGACTACTTCAATGGAGTAAACTTGTTCATTTGCATTGAAATGATCGTGTGATGCCCCATACTTTCTATGTGTTTGACTTCATTTTAGCTACATCACTCTGTCTGAGCTACAAATCAACATGATGCTTATGACCAAGTGAACTATCATATTGGATATTAGCAATTAACTAAATTCCCTAAACATACTAGCTGATATGGAATGTGATTCTTACAATCAGGTCATCCGGAGATACAGTCAACCCTTGCTGCCTGTCATCTGCAATCGCATCTTCACTCCCACGAGTTGATCTGCGCTGATGCCCTGGATTTTCAACAATTTCAGTCACATTCTCAGTGGCTTTCTCCAACAGTATTCCTTGTAACGATTTGAGAGATTCCCTTGCATCAAGTGTGAAGTAGGGATTCAATACAGCCTCAAAATATTCAAGCTGCAAAATGCATATAATTACGGAGTTTTAATTGTTTCATGAAAAATCACTATAACAGAAACAGATAAGTGAATAGCAAACAGCATAATCCCGAGAAATCTAATTAATGGAGATGTCTACATAACTAGGAAATTAAGTGCATAAATTATCTAGACCCGGGGGTACTTTGGAAGCTATATTGCAGCTAGAACTAGCAGCCAAAAAAAAAAAAAAGATAAAAGAAAGAAGCAGATAAACCAAAAGGAATAAGCAATGATGAGGAGAACAGATCATGCTCTACCTCCAACATAAGCTGACAAAAACCATTTGCATCAAGTGACTTAAGATCTTTGCTTTTGTTTTCATGGAAAAGGCTCAGGAAAGTATCAAGTAGGCCTTCGACAAGAATGCCAAGTGTCTTTTCTAACAGGGGCTTAGCACCAGTAAAGACCTGTGAGAGGGAAATTAAGTTATTCTGTGCTGAACAGGTATAAATCAGAAAGTAATCATGAAGGAATCTCAAGTCACTACAGTGTGACACTGATGTTAGGATCAACACAATGTAGATGTAAAGATCCTAAAGGACAAAATCAACACGGGTGAGCCATGTGGAGAACTATGAATTCAACAAATAGAATATAGTTGTACAGCCTAAAAAGGCACAAATAAAGTACCTCGGAATGTACAGCTACTAAAGTATGCAACAATTCCACGGCTGCATCACGCACACCCTGCAATAGATAAGGATTAAGTCTATCCACTGCAAAATTATGTTCACAGAGGTGCTCCTCTGAAAGGGAAATTAAAAAAGAAAAGGAAAACCAGTTAAGAATCATCAATTCCTCACTTTGACACCAGGTGCTGCTCCCCACTGAATACCAGTGTTCAGCAAATAGTTCACAGCTGCTGTTCTTATAACATTTGCCTGATGAGAAGAATATTGCTCACTTGTAAATACAAGAGGCACTAGTAGCAGAGTATTAACAGTTTTATCTTAAACTGCTTCATATGCAACAAGTTTCAGTAGGAACTTCCTCAAGGGTGAAGAATAGCCTTGAGTGCCTTCTCACTAATAGCATCATCAGCCTAGGAATGTAGGCATATGAACAAAAATGAAATTCATACAAAAATTTCATCATCTCTTATTCCTTTACTTTTCCTGGAGACGTTACAACCTTATTTACCAATCCACAAGAACTCAAACTGAAGGACAAGGGAACTAATAGGAAAAACCATATTGCATAATGAAAAACATATAGCAGTCTGAAAATGTACATCCACATCAACTTTTACATCAAATAGAAATGAACGTTTGATTGATCCAGGATTTTGAAGAACAAGCTAAGTAATATGCTTTTACCTTAGCAAAAGTATATTGTTCAAGGACTTTCTCTTCAATGCCAGAGAAAGATGCCACCAAATCTTGTACGTCACTATCTTCATCATCTTTCTCCCTGCAGTAGATAAGGCATGAGAACAATTTGTAATAATAGTCAGAAACTGCAACAAATATAAATCCACTTTTGGAAGTTTGAAAGAAAAAAATAGCAAAGCAAGATGATTAGCCTGGACAATAGCAAGCTATTTGAGAAACTATATGATGGACTCCCAGTCCAATACCAAATTTAGATATAATTGAAACTGAAACAGAAAGGTGTCATTTCATGGTTCCTTGAGCAGGGGCACAAGTATAATATATAACTATATAAGATTCAAGAGGTGGTATAGCTCGAGCCAACCTTAAACATGTGTATTATTGACCAGTTATTCAAAAAAAGGCTAGGTGTGCAATAGCTTGACCAGTTATGTTATCACAATGAAACCATCAATTTCTAATGTATGATTCATGCAATACTGATAAGTCATTCCCTGGTGATAATCATGAAGAGAAGGGGGAAGCTAATTGAATACCTCGACTGCAGCCAAATACTTTTGTACTTCTTGTACAACTCATGAGAAATTTCATCTTTGCAGTACCCAATGTTACTTAACACCATTAGCAATCGTTGATGTGGATCAACGACACTTTCTGAGATATTAGATGATAGTTTTTCATCGGATTCATGAGAAAATCCATTCTGCAAATGTAGACCATCTGAGCTTGAATTCTGATGGACAAGCTCACTGCCAACATTCTCCAAATGAGCTGGTTAGAGAGGACAAGGAGGAAGCATCAGTTCAAAAAATTGAATTTCAAGATGCTTACCAATATCAAATTGGAAATGATATATCCATACCGGCAAAATCTAGAAAACAATTTAAAAAGGCAAGTCTGATAGATTCTTGAATTTCTTGAAGTTGCGGAAACATATCTTCTGATTTCCTAGCTTCACTCCTTAACGACTGAATCATCCTGCAAAGAACATATGAAGAGACAGTTAAATATGTTGGCTTGTTTTTCAAAAGTAATAGTTCTCAATCTTATTTGTAACTAGTCAAAATTAGAGTTCTGTTCTATTCCATAATATTTATTTTCAAATTCTATGGGGCATAAGTTGACAAAAACGGGAAGGGAGATGAGAAGCAGCAGCTAAAACCTCAAAATCTGCTTCATGAAATATATTATTACAAGCTACAATCACCACATACAAGATGGAGAGGTGATGTGGAACAGATTTGAACTGTAAAAGAACTGTAGTGCAGAAAGAAAATAGTTCCCAATGCAAATTCACTACAATATTGTTGTGAACAAACATCTCCTATGGAGATTTATTATTCTCTTATGTTGCACAACTTTTTTTCCAAAGCTCTTTTCCCAAAATATTTGTTCCATGATTTAGTTTCTCAACTATAGGTTAAATTCCCACCAACCCAAATGCCACAATATCCAGGTGAATCCTAACTCTTTTGTGATGTCAAGTGATATGAACTGAAAGTTAGCTGACAGTATTAATGATTAAACTTAAAAGGTTTGAAGCAAAATCATCCTATAAATGGTGATGAATGCAACTTGAGAATCAAAGGATCAGCAGTCTGAGTTAATCAACTTTAGATAAGAAATTGAACTCTAGTTCTATGTTCCCTTTTTTCAAGACATAGCAAAACAAACTAACTAGGAATCTGAAAATCAGAGTTGTAACTCATTCTGCCATTAGTAACTGCACCAAGTACAACCTTGTCACATCAGTTATACGAATGAAACATAACACTTGAATAAATCATATTTACGATCATGAAGCTCTTGTAACTTACAGATTGATCTGGTCCATTGCTAAGGTTATTAAGGAGCGGAATGCTAAAGGCAAGAAAGAAATTGCATATGGAGATTTGTTTCTTTCGAGGAAAGATACTGGAATCCATGTTTCTACTTTTGATATCATTTCAGTCATTGCCCGCATCCACGAGCAAAGTCTAACAATATAAGTTTTTGAAAGCTCCGCATGAAGTGTTCTGAGTGCCATTACTGTCACAAAAAAATTTGTGAAAAATAAAAATTTGAAAACGAAAAAACTGCAGCTTGAGTAAGAGTTACAAACCAGCACTAGATGGAGCTGATTCTTTAGCTTCAAAAGCTTGGTAGGCTTTGGATATATCATCAATAGCATCACTCATATAAGATTCAAGGATATTCGATTCTTCAAGATCGTGAAATGTGTTATGAACCTGCTTCAGTGGTAAAGTTCTCTGTGTGAATCAGTAAACTGATTGTACAATTGAAAACAAAAAGGGCCCAGCAACAAAGACTACAGCATCACAAACCACAAATATAACTTAAAGGCAGACAGAGAAATGTTTTACAAGAAATAGATAATTATGATGACACCGGAACATGACGATTTGAATACATCATAAGTACAACACTATCAATATTTTGCCTCAAATTGCAATCAATATTATCTTGAAACCTGGAGGAAATAGCATGTTTGAAGAATTATATGATGTAGGACGAATAGAAGAGATACCAAATTAGTAGCTAGAAGTCACAAACTTATCAAATTTTGGCTGTTGGAATTTCAGGCTTGGAATATCCGTTTAGGTTGTTGGAATTTCAAGTTTGTTATGACTAATATTTTAAGTTTGCTACAGCTGAAATTTTAGGTTTTTAGTTGCTGATAATTTAGGCTAGAAGTGCTGGAATTTTAGCAAGAAAACAAGCAATGGAGGATAGGGATCTAGGAATTACTTCTAGTCTAAAAATGACTCTTGGAGAAAGTATCACATTTCTACTTGAAAACTCAAATTTGAAAGAAAATTCAGGCTTGCTTTATTCAAGGATTGAATACACACATATGTATAGAAGTTCTTAGAACTCTTATCCTAACAGTAAAGAGATTCCTAACTAAAATATCTAGGACATAATTGAATCCTACTAATTATTCTTTTTAAAGAAGCTAAGTCTTAAACAAACTAGGACAATATATCTAAATATTATTCCTCATTAATAAGGAAGACCTAGCATAAAGTAAATTTCAGTCCTTGTTGCCCTTGCTTTCACATCAACTCTCACTCTTCAGTCCACCAAATTAAAGGTTGTGGTTGAGTAATTTGCCCTCTTTTATTTCTTTTATAAATTCTAAGTTCTTTGACATCAATTATTGATTAGTAATTTTCTTTCTTTACTTATTTTACAAAGTGCTCATAATAGTTAATAAAACTGTTTGATTCTAGTCTAGCGAGCATTCATAATAAAGATTAGAGGAACTTAAAGGAAACCTTTAAGAAAAATATAAAGAAAACAGAAAATAGAAAACCTTGACAATTTGTAAAAAATCACATGAAACCAATAAAAAAATTGTGTCAAAGTAGCATATAGTTTCTAGCACAGAAAAGGGAAATTATAAGATAAAGAACGTCTTAATAAGAGAAAAAGACAATGACAGTACCGGCTTGCAAGTAGTTAGAGTGTAAAATATTGCCCAAGCGAAAAAGGTGTAACCTCTTTAGCTTATACATATTTTAAATATGGAGTATATTTAAACTCACACAGAGAGATCATATGGACATCTTATCTACTGTGGATTTAGTTTATTCTTTATTCTCCTAGCAATGCATCTAAATAGTTGAGAAGTATGCAATACAACCCTATATGCACACTGATTTAAATATATGTATATAAATCCAAAAAATATATTACTAATACAAATGGTAGATGTTTCAAGTTTTAACAAATAGAATCCAAATTTACCAACTCAAAGGTTAAAAAACACACTTGCTGTCCAAAAGAGCTACATCCACCAATATTCTACAGTCGGACATTGGAACACAAAATCTTTTGATTCCAATCACTACGTTGTTACTTGAAATTAACCATGCAATAGATAAGATTGAATTTTAAAAAAACTGCTATTCAGATTGACCCCCCATAATTAACCTTTCATGTTTTTCCCCACAAATTTCAACAAGGTAGCATTACTGTACACCTATGATAGCGCACGTGTGTCATTGGTAGGGTTTTCAAAATCTCAAGAAAGCAATATATCTGCACATGTACAATGAATGCAAGTTCACCTTGACTTCATATGCAGATATAGTATTCCGGATCATCCCTGCTACTTCATCAACAGAATGCATTGAGTACCTCCCATCCCCAACTTTTTCCTCAGTCTTACTTGCAAAACTGTTGACGTTGTATTCAGTAGAAACTTGGGAAGACTGAAACCACAAGATCCATGTTCAAATGAGTGTCCAAATTTAGATCCCTACATAGAATCCCTTCCTAAAACAAGACTAGGTCTTGTGGAATCATATAATCCAGAAAACTTGATAACAAGTTACATCATAAAACAATAGATCAGAGATTAATTAAGAGAAACAAAAACAAGATGGTAAGAAGGTCCATAACTTGGAGAAGAGGCAGCAATTGTACTTATTGAGAGGTTAAACAAGAGCAAGGCAATAAATTTCTTAATTGCCAACATTTCAAAGTAAAGAACTTCAGTTAACCCCTAGCCGTTCAACAAATCTAGAAGAACATGGAATGTAATTATGCATGCTTGAACTAACTGACCAGATAAGTTAGAATATGACTAATCAATCATGGAAAAGACATTTATACAGCTTAAAATGGTCTGTCCAAACATACTTTAAATGCCAATCGTTGAAAATACCTGATAACAGAATAAAGCCTCCCTTTTGCGAGTTCAATAACTAAGATAAACACACACAAAGTACCTTTGCAAATTTACCACTGAAAACAGAAAGTGCCACTTTCCAAAAGACTGGTATGTGACGGACAAGTACGGCAGTTAATCTCCGAATGTACTTCCCTCGAAGGGCATCAACTTCATCACCTGTCAACTCCACTAACTGTGAATCAAGTGTAAGAGCATCACTTTCTATAAGCCGAAGATCTCCATTATCTGACTGAGCAGTGAAAGAGAGGCAAAATCATTATCCAGTATGAATCCATTGGTAGCGCATACATCTGTAAACAATAACAATTAAATAAAAATGTGCTTACGGATTGATTTAGACTTTGTTGAATTTGCCTCCATCTTGCATCAGAAAGTGTTTTTTCGCGCATTTCATTATGCAAAGTTTCCATTCTAGCTTCATGATCTGACGTGCATTTTTCAAGAAAACCTCGAATTCTGTGATTCTGCCAAAGATATAAAGTTTTGAGTACCAAGTTGACTCACTGTGACACTATCTTTGTTTAGGCAAGTTATTATCCTAATACTTTTATTATTGATACAATCGTCATCCTACTAGGTTTCTCATGTTGATAACTCTTGATGGAAGGAATGATGTCATAAAGCAAATAACACGTAATAGTCTGCATAATCTGCAATTTACTCCAATCAACTAAAAATTTGATTAGGTGGACACTTTGATATTAGAGAAAAAAGAAATCAAATTTAGCCTAAAATATACCGAAATAGTAAAACTAAACACTTGTCTGCATGCTGTATTATCTACCACGTTAGCATATTTTGAGCTGAGTGGCATTTTTTATCTGACTTCAACGATTCAAGTCGGAAATTGTATGGTAAATTAGCTTTGATTACATAAAATAGAACTATCAGGATTTATTTGCTTACTTCTAAATATAAAGGACCAATTTGAAGCAAAGTGAAAGAATAGGGGGTAATTTGATATATGAATCATGATCAAATTTCAAGATGGATCCCTTATATAGCGAAGCAACTGGCGACTGAAATTTTTCAGGGACAACTGCAGCTGAGGGAAAGCTAACAAATTAATTATGCAGACCTAGAATCTAATATTTAAGATAATGATAAATTCAGAACCAAAAGGGCAAGACAAAGTCTAAAACGATCAGACTTGATTATTATAAAAGTAAAAACTCCACTTGTCTCTCTTCCCCACCCATATTTCAATGCTCCTAGGCCTCAACCCACGTACCAAATTTTAAGAAGCAAAGTCAGTCTTTTGATTCCATCAGAGAAGCCTGTTCATGAAATTGGTTCCATGCATTTGATGCAGCTGAGAAGAAAGGAAATATTTCTGTTTTATACTTGTTCTTGTTCTCTGGAGTCTTAAGCGTGCCTTTTTATCTATCCTTTTTCTGTTCACTTCTTGTTTATACCTTTTACGGTCAATGTGTAGTTAATTCTAGCTAAATAGCCAGTGGTTTTCTGTGCAATTCTTACCCACACACGGATGAACTTTTTCTTTATGATGTAAAGCTTCCACAATCAATAACACTGAAGTAGTGGCAAGTGGGTAGGTGAGGTTCAAGAAGTACCTCTCTTCTCTCTTTAATAAATACCAAATCTAAGATCTCTGTGTCTAATTAGATCACTCCAGGTGAGCATAATTGCGAATCATGGTCCCAATTATTAGCCAGCAAAACTAATACCATTTAATAACACAATCTTCAGTAAATTGCATGGTTCAGGATTCACTACCTGTACGTTTAAGTAATGCCACACAGGATCAGACTCAGGTTCCAGCTCCAACAACAGCCGCACTGTGTTCTCAAGCTAAATGAATGATAGAAAGGTCAATTACAAGGTACAATATAGGAAGATAGTAAACCATAAATAAATAGGATAATCAATCAAGTAGATAAAAGGACTATCGACAGATATGGTCCCTTTTGCTTCCTAGTGCATCACCCAACCAAACCAACAGAAATTAACACAACTTAAAAAGTCCAACTACTATTGGAAACCAGGATAATA
Organism: Erythroxylum orinocense; assembly: GCA_025531955.1. Lineage (NCBI taxonomy): Eukaryota > Viridiplantae > Streptophyta > Magnoliopsida > Malpighiales > Erythroxylaceae > Erythroxylum > Erythroxylum orinocense. Next base: position 8,737,455 of record JANZLX010000002.1, on the reverse strand, counting down.
ATAGGAATCCTTGACTTCCACCAATGACTGCTGTATAAACATCTAATACAGTCCATAGGCCAATGATCAAGTGCAAAAAGATATGATGCTCAAGATCCAAAGTTGTCACTAACTTCTGAAGCTGAGTCTAGCACTGATGATAAAGCCACTTTATTTCTGTACTTCATAAGTTAGATTTTACAAATGGCATTCATCTTCCCCAGTTCTTTAGAAGTCACAAGATAAAAAACTCAATGCTAAGTTCATACCAAGGTTCTATACAAGAGAACATATAAGCTAATCCAGATATTCAAAATGTTTCTAGTCATTTCTCCTAAGATACTTCATCAAACCTTATTAAAGAATCTTTAAATAAGGAATGAAGATCGTATAGAAATGAGCTAATCCAAATGCTAAATTTGAGTGTAAGACTTGCAAATGTTGCACATCAAGCTGAAGAAAATCAATGGAGAAAGCCCCATTATAATCTCATCTTGCAATACGTAGCCCAAGCATTAGTCTAAAGGTTAAAAGTTCAGGCTTATTCATTTCATCAACGGGAATAATGTCACACAAAAAATGAAAAACATGGGAGATAGGGGTTAAGAGCTCTCAAAAATAAAAAGAAGCTATTCATCTGTGAAATCAACAAAGAGAAAGAGTCAAATATCACTTTTACAACTGTCAATCCCATTCCTCCTCAAATGGATCTCTTGTAGAGGCATTTGGCTTGTCTGGATAAAAATTTACAATCATCCAAACAAAAGTATACTGAATAACTTATGAGGTGATTCCTGATCTCTCACATGAAGTTTTTTAACATAAGAAGTTCTCTCTCTAAAGAAAGGTGTTAAAGTGACCAAGGGAATAAGTAGGAGAAATGTGACTAAGTATTAAAATTTTGATTTTATAAGGTACATTAAGTAAGACAGTATTCGATATCGCTGCTCCAAATATGAAAGAGAAACATAAACATCTGGTCTCCTTACATTGGACTCAGAAACTTACACTTGTAAGATCTATTTGTGGATCTTCCATTGACTTGTAGAGTGTGCCTTTGAACTCATGCATCACTTTTTCAACCTCTTCAAGAACACGTTTTAGTATACTTACCTGAAATTAACTAAGAAAGTGACTACCCAACAAAGCAAAGCAAGCTCAGTTCGACAGAACAACATTGCATAAAAGGATAAATCAAGAGTTGCTCAATGAATAGAGTAGAAAGGATCAGCTGTGCTTAAGATCCTAACATTATGGTGAGAGAGAATTGTATTTAAATATGGGCACTACATTTTCACATAAGCTGATCAAATTCAGATAATTCATGTTTCTTCCTGTGGACCAATTCATGTACTAAACATCTCTCTTAATGATAATTACAAAGAATACTTCAACATCAATCTGCCAGTTTGATTGATAAACTAAGATTGAACTTGTGAAACTTATGACATGAACATCCATGTGTATGGACAAACTGCTATAGAACCATCGCACAATTTTTGAATTTTAGCATAGATATAAGAGTAACAAGAGAAATGCAATGTACAGGAACCACTTAGACTATCAATTGTCAAACAACATGCAAGTCCACTTAGACTATCAATTGTCAAACAACATGCAAGTCCTTGCTAAAGGAAAAAAAAATACTAGCAACAATCTTTTCAAATTTGAGAACTGAAAGAGTTGGAGAGGAAGGAGATAAGGTGAAAGACAACAAGTAGGCACTTTGCGAAAATTGTGACTGTCAATTTCGAAAGGAGTATAGCAAATATATGAATCAGGAGAGGAGCTATGTACCCAAAATCAAGCATCACAAATGCAAATGTGAAATGTAATGTACCATGAAGATAAAACCATATGCCACGTCAAGATTGTAATGTCAATGATAATCAGTGAAAAACAAGCCTTTCATGTTCACGTTCAGGAGTAACTTGGAACAGTTAAAATTGGTTGATGACACAAGATTTGAATGGCCCAAAGAAACTTAAATCACATGGCATGCCAGTGAAGTAAGGTTTAAACCGTGCATACATAAGGCAGAGAAATTGACTTCGCCTTTTTGTATTCCCTGACAGCAAAGTCATATTCACCCTTGGCAATGCTCCCACGAATTGTACTAGGCAAATTAAACAATGTTCGGAATCTTTGAAACATCGCTTGAACAGACCGTATCTTCTCAGCTTGAGCCTGTAGTTTAAAATAAAAACAAGCTAAGTCCTCCATGCTGGATCAAAATGTATGAATTCCCAAGCAAATCCAAAATATTAAACCCAAACCTGTCTCTCAAATAAAGGCTCAAGAGCACGATTAGCCAGTGAAGTTACTCCTTGCATACAATTATATAGGTGAGAAGTCCCAGAACCTTCAGGGTCTTCTTCAATCCGCTTCAATTTTGATTCAATGTCTGTAAAGAATCCTCCAATTCAGAACCGAGAAAAATGTAAAATGTGGCAAAGCTGATGTCCACATACCATCAATCGTGGTTTTGCAGGAGACAAAGCAGTCAAAATTTTCTTTGACTAGTTGTTTTCTCTCTTGAGTACGTCCTTTAAGATCAGTTTTCAAATCAAGAGCGCCAGCCTCCAAGTCTGCTGCACTTGTGTCTTGATGTATTCGAGATAAAAACAGCTTTGCGTCGAACTTTTCAGAGAAATATAGTAACTTTTCTGCAAACACAAAAATAAAGTCATTATAAAAATCACCAATAGCTACCACTCTTACAAAACCATAAATGTCTAAAATGAGATTGACAATACATGTTAGCTGATCAGTGATGAACTTTCTGAAAACCTTAGGTATGAAAAGGGAGTTAAACTTGAGTTACATATATCTCACAATGTTATCACAGAATAATCTTCAGATTAAGCAACATCAGTTGCTCTATTATAAATTATGATGAAAGTCTTGAAGGCATGTTAAGGTCAAGAAAGTAAGCCAAATTATTATAATCAAAATTTGACGTCGAAACTATTATCAGTATCACAGTATATCATTAGTGTTATTATAAGATAACTCCCCAAAATCTATAAACATGTTCTAAAGCAGTATTGTTGACTACAGTAATCTCCAAACTATAGCTTGCCATATAAAAGAATTCATGTCAGAAACACCGAAATTGAGAGAGATACCACGAAGATTGCTGTCAATACGATCTCTGCCAGATATACTTGGTGAGCTTTCTGATGCATCGGTGATCAATCTTAGTGTTCTGTTGTCTATAATCCTATCAATAGAGTAAATCCTTGGGTTATCAGAATGCATACCAAGCTGAACCATAAATAATATTTAACATACTTACTGAAGAGAAAAAAGCTGATGGACTATAGAATAAGTTCCAATATCATAAGTTACCCTTCCTTCGAAAGAAATTAAGTAGTGAACAAGGCAATCACTAGTAACCTTAATACCATCAAAACATGCAACTGTATAGTGACAAACTGCTATTTCGACAAGGGATAGTATATTGTAAGTCTGCAATCCGGTGCAAGAATTCTGAAAGAGAAACTCACCCTAAACCCAATGGGTCTATGCATTCCATTCCACGAGGGAATGATTGTAAATTGTTAAGAACTCTTTGGCCCATTGTTGATGGTTTTCTCTCATACTTTTGAGCCACTGGTGCTGTTCTTGTTTCTCGCATTTCACGAACCCTACGTGCGAGCTGTCAAAGGCACAAATTAGGTAAATGCAAATGCCAAACTTCTGATACATTAGTATATTCTGACATAGTATCCTCCTTTAAAAGAAAATAACTATCAGTGAAGAAATTATAGCCTAAGCTATTATTTCTTTCCTTTTCCTGAACACATAGTGGCAAAAGGAAAAATCGATAGAATCTTCTAAGCCTTAAGTCTACAAATAAACTTATCCTAACCCATCTATTTATTAAATATCATACATTAAGAAATATGATGCAAAATTATAATGCATGTCCTTATTGAAAGTAAACCCCTAACAATCATTGAACCAAAAGTTTTTTAACAAACATTTTCTTATGCTAAGTCTTACAGGCCTTTTCAAGATAGATATAAAATGTTAAAACACTTTCAGCCACAAGGAATTCACTCACAATATTTCTACACACAACCTAAAACACTCATCCCTTGAAAGTAAAAAAGGTCCTATGATCAAGCACCCTCTTAATTCCAAAATGGGGGCACTGGAAACATAAGGAAATTTCAAAGTATGATCAAGCACCATCTTAATTCCGAAATGGGGCACATGACACACAAGGACATTCCAAAATCATGCATAATCAAGCACACCATCTTAGTCCTAAAAAGGGGCACAGGAAACATAAGGAAATTCCAAAAGCATGTGTGATCGAGCACCATCTTGATTCCAAAATGGACCACATCTCATCGAGGAGAAACAAAAGCAGCAAACATAATTGGCACACTTCCACACGAAAAGCATTCTTATGAATGCAACCTGAATTACTGTGACTATGTCAAACTCATTCACAGACACAGTCGGAAACACAAGCAAGAACAGTAGTCAAAATCATAAAATCTTTCAACATACAAACAAACATTCAAAAAAAAGAAATTGATCCGGTTTCACAAACCTCAGCCTCATTCACGTGTTTCCAGTAAGCAGGTTCTTCTCCATCCCAAACTCGATCGTCTTCGGCTTCATCTCGGTCTCCTCCGCCGCCTCGACCGCCTCTGCCTCTCGCACTTTCTCGATCCTTGCTAACCTCTTCGTCTCCACTTGATATGCTTAGCATTTCCACCTCCGAATCGTCATCGTCCTCCACCGCTCTCCTGTTCTTCTGTTGCTGTTGTTGATTAGCCGCCGACTTCTGAGACGTGGCTTTTGGCGGCTGGACGAAATTCTCAACCGGTTTCCGGCGACCTGAGGCGGTGCCGGACGACGGAGGTCGCTGGTAATTCACATTACGCTGAGCTTGCTCCTTCAGCGCCATCTGAAGGAGCTCATCTTCGTCTTCGCTGCCGCTGGACATTTTCTTAATTAAGTGGGAACTCTGGGGCTTGTTTCTCTAGCAAGATCTAAGCAATGACTTGGATATTAAAACGATATCCACTGGAATACACCAAGTGATTTCAGAACCATTTTGTTACTGAAATATTAACTTAGTTACAGAGA
>JANZLX010000002.1:8697656-8715758 GCA_025531955.1 Erythroxylum orinocense | reverse complement strand
TGATTGCAAGATTGAGAAATACTTGATTTATGAAAGTTATGTTTTGAGAATTGATAGCTTATGAAATGCATGATTGTGTAATTAGTATGAGAAATTGCTAAATGCATGAATGAAATAATGAACCCAGCTTATTTTCATAAATATAACCATGTTACCTACGAGCGAAAGCTCACCCCCCACCTTCCCGTCCCATCTCCAGGTGAAGAGCAGGAATTCGAGGAATGAGCTTAAGGCATACTCCGAGATTTTTAGCATTTGTATTTAAAGTCATTTTTGTAAGCAATGTTTTAGATGCATTTTGAGAAAACAGTTGCATTTGTAAGATGTATTTTGAATCTTGTTGTAAAGGGCTTGAAATGCCCACTAAAGCGTTGTTAAACAATTGTTTTTGATGTAAATGAAAAGCTCATGATTTATTATATAGCATAGTGTTCAAAATCCTTATTATCATGTTTAAGTGTAGCTTTCAAAGTTGTATGGAATGGCTTTGAAATTCATGTGGGTAGGGATGCATGTTTAGTGGAAGTAAAGATGTTAGTTAGGCTTGAGATTGCATGAGTGAATGTATAAGATGGGTGAATCATTGAAGTGAATTTGAGTTTTTTTTTTGGTAAGTCAAACTAGGTGTTTGACTTGGGATTGAAGTGTTAGGGTATGTAATGCATGAGTTTAGGAAGGTTGAATTTAAAGTAGTTTTAGTTAAGTTTTGAGCAGGCTTGAAGTGGCATGGGAATTCTGGAAAATTCCCATGTCCGTTTAACGGACACTTTCGGGTGAAAAACACCCTTAAGGCAGTTCGTGTCCGTCAAACGGACACGTATGTCCGTTTAACGGACAGGTTCGGGTGGATTACTATACATCACAGAGTTCTGCCAAAACAGTAGCAATTGTTCCGTTCATGTCCGTTTAACGGACACCTCTGTCCGCTTAACAGACAGGTTTGGGTGAAATAGTGCCACGTGTCCAGTTCGCATCTGTTTAACGGACACCTCTGTCCGTTTAACGGACAGCTTCGGGTCAGTTAGCCTCCAAGCCCAGGTTCATGTCTGTTTAACGGACACGATGTAAAGGCCAAATTCTTGAAATTATCGAGAGCAGTCAGGGTTAAATGCCTCAGTCCGTGTATGCTCACCACCAAAGTGAGTTAGCAACAAGTGTCAGGTACCAGATTAATAATTTTAGCCAGCCAGCGGTCTCGGGAGTAGGGGCTTCAGCCAGGGCTCACCTCCCGGGTCCGTCGGGCTCCGGAAATGGGGTCCGGCACTCCATGCTATTTTACAATGGTTTAATCAGTTGTCCACAGTTTCCACTGGTGATTTTCATACCTTTTGTGTTGTCCTGTATGTTGTTGTGTATAACCTGTGGTATGAACGAAACCTTCGCACCTTTCGTGATGAAGCCTCGAATATAGGGCGGTTTACCTCGCAGGTGATCTTACAAGCTATGGAGTAGCTCCGCCTAAATACTGAGGGAAGGTAAATATGTATGTCTTCGGTTTCTTGTTATTTCTTTTGCTAATAATGCAGGTCCAGGGTCTTCTCTGGGTAACTGAGGCGGAGGGGTTTAATTCCCTCCTATTGGTTTTGAGCAAGCTACCAGGTGGTGTTTCCTTTTCCTCGAGGGTATTGCTAGCTGATTGTGTTTTTCTGGTTGGGGTTTACTTGTTGTGGATGTAGCATTGGTTTTTGTTTGTTGTAGTTTTGCTGCTGGTCATAGTACGGTTGTCTCATGGTTATTAAGGAGATTATGTATTAGGGTGTTGGATTTAGTTTTATTAGGCTGCTCGAGAGGCGAGTATTGAGGGTGTGATGTTTCTCTCTCTCCTTTGTTTTTGTACCTTGGTTTTCTCCTTTGTGGAACTTTTGTAGGTTGAGATTTCTGGGACATCTCTAGCTGTGTATATAACTTTTTCATCTTTGTATAAAGTTTTTCTGATTTACAAAAAAAAAAACCAACAATTCAAGTATTCAACATACACAATTACAAAAAACATGTACATCTTATATGATATAACTTATTTTATATGATTACATCATACACAATTCAGTTTTATCCAACATAATTCAATGTAAATATTTTCTATTACTTAGATAAGTAGCATTGTAACATTATTAATATTGAAAGTGAGAGTTAAAACAATATCTACTTTAATACGAATAACTAAAAGTAACATAAGTAATTAAACCTAACAAGTAAATAAAAGAGGTCGAAGAAATAAAGATAAAAAATTACTAACATGTAAAATTATAAGGAAAAGAAAAAAAAGTTAAATACTTAATTAGAAAGGACTCTTTTTGGATTTATGATTTATGTGTAAGATTGTGCTGTACTAAAATGCTTTGAATTTTTCCTTTATATTTCTACAGAGAATTGAGTAATTAACTTCTATACATAAATATGTAAATGAGCTATCGTATCATATCATATCATTAGATTTAGAGGTTTTAATAAAATCAAGGAGGTCAGTCCTCACTAAAAACTAAATCAGAAGTTGAATTGAATGACATGATTATATAGGCTGAATATGATAACATAAAGTGTACGTAAATATCAAGAAAACTACAGTAGGCCTAAATCTGGACTGGTCTGTATAATTATAATATTTCCAAAGTTCTGATGTTTCCCACATTTTTTTATAACTTAATAAAATCACTGTGATATTTGTTGGTCAAAACATCTATCATAGCCTTTCACGACTATCGTATTGTTATGCTTTCCCACTTTGTCACTCTTTTTCAAACCCTCTCTTTTACTTTTCTTTCTCATTTCGATGCAAGCAAATCAAGGTTGCAAATCACAAGTTAAAATTATTGATGATATATAAATATATTTCCACATTCAGGAAAAAAAAAAAGTCATTCTTTTATCCATTAAGCCCTTTCATAAGTCAATATTTTTCAATTCCAAACCACCAGATAAAACAACATAAACTAAACCACCAATCCAAATTCAATTTCATTTAATTCAAATTCCAATCTAAATTCCAAACCACCAGATAAAACAAACTCGTTCATTTCATTCAATTCCAAATTTCAATCCAATCGTCCGCAAATTACATATGCAATTCACAATTCAATTTCAAGTTCCAACCATTCACAATCACAAATACAATTCAGGAGCAGAAAAAACCAATTAAAAATACACCAAAAAATTCACATTGTATTTGCTTCAGGTTTTTGGGTTAAGTCAGGTTGGATTTAGATCTAGATCTATTCCAGATTTGATGATTTCGGATGCAGTTGATGATTGAAAATGTTCAGTGATGGATGATTGGAAGCCGGAAGGTATTGACGTGCACTGCGGCGTGGAGGAGTGCTGAACCTGAAATTCATGCGGTGGTAGCGTGAAGGAGGGGTGAAAGTCGTACGATGGTGGCGTGGAGGAAAACTGAAAGTGGTGTGGTGAGTATGTTATCGTCGGAGAGGGAGAAGCATCCGCCAGAGACGAGATCGAGAGAGAGAGAATAGAGAGTGTGAGAGAGATAGACACAAAATATCAAGGAGAAAGGAAGCAGTACTGGCCGGTATACGACCGGTATTTTAAATACCAACTGATATCAATAACCTTAATATTGTTTTGTTTTCTGGCCGGTACGGTACCGGCTAGTATGAAACGGTATTCAATATATTGAATATAATTACATTGATATTAACAATAAAATAAAAATAAAAATAAAAAATCACAAAAGAAGTAATACGAAATTTTCCTTTAATTTTCTATTTATGGTGGAAAAGTGTAGAATCACGGGAAAAAGGAAAAAAACGTAACTTTTATTTAGGAGGCGTCGTTACCTTCTTCAGAACAGATACTAAACCTAACATTATTATCCAAGGATAACTAACTAATCAAAATCAAGAACAAGAACAAGAACCTACAGCTACTATTCCCATCTTTAATAACAAACTGAGACGCATGCTTTGTTTGCCTTAGTTGGCTTCACGAGTAGAGACTGGAGTAGTATTATCAGAGACTGAAGAATCTAATAAAGTGTTCTTAAGATGGAGAAGAAAATCGAGGTGGTCAGAGCCGAGCAGATGAACAATGTAACAGAAGAGGTCGTGCTTGCTGATCGACCCTTCCATGAACAACTTCCAGTAATCCGAGGATGCTTCATACACGTATTCGTTGTCCTTCAATTGTTCCATCACAATGTTTCCCCAGGACTGCTTCATAATTAATCTTTCACGTACCCTCTGGCTATTGTTGTTATTTGAGTACCGAGTTTAGAGCTGCCTGCTTATTTGCTTGCAAGGGCTACGTATTCATAAAGGAGGTTAGATTTTAGGTGGGTGTTGAACCCTAATATTGCTATATATATAGTACTCCGTTTCTCTTTTCGTTTTGGAGATAAATATTCCATATTAGTAGTTTCCAACTTGTATTAATTTAATCACTAATGAGAACTAATTTAAGACGTAAATTTATTTGAGGGAGAAAAAAAACTCTAGCCCATTGCTTCAAAACAAAACAAAAACTCTAGCCCAGTCCATGAGGTCAATCCAAATCCATGACACATGTTATTTTATACTATTTTAAAATTTTGATCACCCATAGTTTAGCGTCAATATAACAATTTCCAACCATATTTGAAGTTATGAAGTTTTTGCGTTTGTTTCCTTATGCTGTATTTTCCTTTATACTTAGATAGGTTTCGGTCACTACCTAGAAGGCTATTATTTTTGTAGCCTATTTTATTCAATCAATTTTTCTTTAAAAAAAAAAAAGACAGCCTAACAGAGTGTTGTATTATCTGGTATTTGGCTGATCAAAAATTTTCCCATATGAGTGAATTTTTGACACGTGTCTTATTTGCCTTGGGTTCAAAGTGACGTTTATCAGTTCAGATTCGCAGTATAGTTTTATGGTGTCTAATCGGTTTAAAATAATTTAGAGACGGTCCAAATATATCTAATGGTTAAAACGATATAGTTTTGAAAATTAGGCTGAGTTGTTTATGGGATTAAAAATCCTAGGAGTACGTACATCATGTTAGATGATCCTACCCTATCTGAACGCGTTCATATTCAGATCCAGATCACAAAGATAGGAATAGAAAACTGTTACCAGCTTCGTTCTACGGCTCTGATACCACTAAACAGTCCACCGATGTACAGAAGCGGACAATGATTTCATATTTCTTGTATTTATACAAATTTTCCATTTTAATCTCCCTCTCCCTGTTTCAATCTCTAATATATCAGTATCCTTGTTATTTGGAGTATTTCAATATGCTCCATGCTGCATATAATGTTAATAAGACTGCAAATCTATACTAAAAAAAATAACGAAATTAAAATGAATGGGAAGATTAAGACTGATTTCGGCAAAAGTTTATTAAACGCAGGAATGCATGTTTGAAGCAAACCAAATCTTCTGTGTGCGTGAGGAAGGTGACATCTGACACAACCAAGCAATTGCAGATTCTTATTCTCATACAATGGGCAAATACACGGACGGCGGGAGTAGCACTATTTCTTACATACCCTCCGTTTTCTTTTACCCCTTCATTATTCCTTTCGTGTACACACATAGTTAAAATATAAATTAAAAAAAGAAAAGGAAAGGTGAAGAACACAGAGCGAAGGTCGAGTTTTGAGTTGGGACTATAATTTACAGTCCACTAGACCCAAAAGACTTGGTTAAACCAAAGGTGACAGCCATAGCCACCCATCCTCCAACCACAACTCTAAAAGAAGACTTAAGAATGGGTGCCTTCCCTAACACAGCCCCCAACCACCCAAAGATTACCAAAGCCAAGCTCACTGCTGATATCACCACCCCTAACCTCACCTTATAATCCCTTATGAACGAAGCAGCTAGTAAGGGCACCATTGCACCCACTGAAAATGCCAACGCTGAAGCTGCAGCTGCTTGTAATGGGTTTGGTAAACTCTCCTTTTCATCATTTCCCTCTTTTCCTTTCTGTTCTCTACTCTGCACGTCACTTCTTTGTTTTTCTCTTTTTATCTGGGCCAACTCTATGTCCAACTGTGAGTAGACTGACACAAACTCCCCTATCGCCATGCTACAAGCTCCCGCCACCAACCCGGCGAACCCTGTTAATATCATGGCCTTAATATCTTGTTTCACTGCTCCCACACCCATTATAAGTGATGCGGTGGAGACTAGACCGTCGTTGGCTCCCAGTACGGCGGCTCTTAACCATTGTGCTCGTTTTGAGTAGTCGAACTCATCCTTTGTTTCAGTTTCTAGGGTAGCTTGCTGCTCAGGGTCCATGACAGGGATAGCATATTTGGCGTCGTTGAGGGATGCAAGGTTGCTCGCCATGGAAACAAAAACAAACAAAGGAAACGATCAAAAGTGAGAAAATTGCTATGTGAAGATGATGAGTAGCGAAGTGTGGAAGGCACACGCCCCCAGTAAGGGTATTTATGGAGGAGGATCTTCGATACGGTGGAAGGCAAAAGTGGGGTATGACCACTTATGGAAGAAATAATACTTTTCTGATCAGAAAATTACCTGTGGGCTATTGCCGTACATTTGCCCAGTAATCAGGCTTGTTGATTGTGGTAGTGTAGCCTGTTCATTAATAACCACGGCTGTTATATATTTATCTATATATATAAGAACAGATTAATGTCAATACTACAACAACTTTGATTGATTCTCACAAGTTTGTATAGATCTTTACGGCAATTATATTAGACAGGTTATCAGGTCATAAGTAAAGCATGACAATTGAACAGATAAACAAGTCTTGCTCCTTTAAATAATTCCAAATGTGTAGCAAAATAAAGAAAACTGATAAAAAGAGAAAGAAACAACGCGTTTGTTATTTATTTAATTAATTAAAAACCACTGTTTGTTAGATATAACAACAACAAAAATTAATGATTTGTTTTGATCAGTTTGTAACTTTATCCGGAGTGGTTATCTTTCGAACTAATACGGCAGTTATGTACAATTTTCCTATTAATTAACTAGGTACACTTGAATTTTCTAGGTTTAGTACGTTACATACAACACGTTATAGCAAGAGAATTTTCTAGGTTTAGTACCAAGAGAATTTCAATACTAAAAGAATAAAGGAAGAGTAAGCCTTAGATGGTACTTAGGATATTCTCGACGGTAATGTGTTAAATCCTTTTTTTAAAAAAAAAAACAGAACCTACAGCTATTATTATTTAGATGTGCACTGAATAAATATCTGAATTAATGCAATAGTCTGTAAATTATATAAATTGAGTGTTTCGCATTAGACAAATCTTACACAATAAGTTTGATTGAGGGACTGTAAGTAAAGAAATTCAAACACAGAATATTTTGATCCTGTACCCTTCCTTCACCAACTTAACTACTCCTAAGAGCGTCTTAAATCTTATGCTGGACTGCGGCACGGTACTTAGACTGATATCAAACGGGGATAATAACCCACTTGCCCTGTGAATCAAATTAGCAAGAATAATAAAAGCTATTAAAAATCAGAGTGGAATACAGTGCACGGTAGGCCCTATACAACAGTCCAAAACAAAGATTCCTTCACCTTGACCACATGAAAGTGTTACTCTTTATGTTATACCTAACAAGGGATAATTAATTAGATTAGTTTTATGGCAGCCAAAGATGCTTTAGGAGATTTTTAAAGGTTATTACCGCTTCTTTAATTTCCTATAACCTATCTATTCTTGTGATTGGTGAAGAATTTTGAGAATGGAATGCTGAATTGGAAGGCACCTGATGAAAACAAGGATAACATTAGTAAAATGCGAGGGAGTGTGGTTTCCACACGAATGCCACCATCCTCACATTACTTAATCCACCAAATCAATGCCATTGCCACCATCCCCCATTACTTTTTTTATCAACCAAATCATACTTGGCTCATCTTGGAGAACTTTCTCCCTCGTCTTTTCATTTTCAACATATTCCACTTCAATGGGACACCGTTTTATCTTTAAAAATGCCGAGTTTTTATCAATCTTCTCTAATGGATCCCTCTAATCTCGCTACTTTTTCAAGTCTATATCCGTTTTAGCAAAGAAAGAGGTACTTGATACTTTTTTATAGCATAATTCAAATCATATAAAGTGTTAGTCGCATTGTCACTTAAGATAATGCTAGTTGCCCGTCTACAGATCTAATCTGGATTTTGAAATTATAGTTTAAGAGTCTGTTGTTTGATTTAGTTCTTGTTTTTAACTATAAGAAAAAAAATATTTGTTTAAGTTTCTGGTTTTTATTTTTATTTTTTATAATTTAAAATTTATAGTTTTATTTTCTACTTTTGTTTTTCTCATAATCTAATTTATTATAAACAAAATATATTATTTAGCTGTCAAATATTAATTATATACCCAAATTAAAAAATCTCAATTTCTGTTCTCGTCTTTAGGAATTTTAATTTCAATACACGCGTCCCCATTTAAAATGGGAATCAATGGGTATATTCCTTGAAAACAAAAACTCCATTTGATAAAAAGCATATGTGCCTTTCAGCATCGACTCAAAAGATTTTTTGTGGTGGCAAAAAATTGGTGATAAATAAATACACTAATGGTGGATAGTACGAGTGTCCATCTAATTGTTGGTATCTGATCCAACTATCGTAGCATTTCCAATAACTTCAAAAGTAAAGGGTATATCTTTAAAAATAAAAAAGTTTACGAGGATAATAAAAAGATAGATTTCAGGTAAAAGAAGTATGTAGAAACTATGCAAAACAACAAATTAATTCATAAGTAATTTTTGTTAAGGAGCTAGGACCAATTCTCTAAGTGTTCATTCTTATTATTTTATTATCTAACAAGATATTAGAGCCTTTAGTAATTTGTATTATGATGATTATAAAGTTTACCCACTATCTCGAAATTAAAACAAGTTGGCTTGATTGTTTTGTTTTGAAGACTAAAACTTCAAACATTCGAAAAAGATAATAAACAATTATCTGTTAAGGGTTGGTATAAATTTTAAATACTTTTATGTAATAAAATAAAATTAAATATATTTTTTAATATTCAAGTTTTATAGAGAAAGCAATTCTCTTGATTTTATTGAAAATCATATTAGTTTTGATTAAAATCAAATTTAAAAAAATGGATTGAACATTAAATTCGTCAAAAAAAAAGTTTAAGGTTTAAAAATTGAATACGTATTAAACTATAAAATTGATCTATAATTGGCTAAAAGTAAAAACTACAATAAGTAAAAATAAAATATTTTATTGAAATAAAAGAATATGCTAATGTCTATTATCGTATAATGAACTAATAACAATCAAATTTAATAATTAAAACTAAATATAAATCTAACATAAAATTAGAATAATAATAAAATGAAAATTTTATTTTGAAGGAGATTATGTTTTATCGTCAGCAAAAGTTTCAAATTATTAGTCGCTATATAAAAGATTGATAAATCATGATTTCTCCAAAGTATCTACCTCAACTTCCTCTATTTCATTCAAACAAATTATAATTTAGTAATGTATAAAATTATTCTCTATTGTAAATTTTAATTTTTTTTTTTAAGGAGAACATATTCAAAAGTGTCAAATTATTAGTCGCTATATCGAAGATTCATAAATCATGATTTCATCCAAAGTATGTACATCAACTTTATCTATTTCATTCAAACAAATTATAATTTAGTAATGTTTAAAATTATTCTCTATTCTAAATTTGTAATATATTATATTTTTTAAGGATAAGATATTTAAAAGTGCCCAAGCTTTTAAAATTTTCAATAAGTAACCATTTTTAAAAACCTTAACAATTTAGTTCAAAAGATTATTTTTGATTATGTGACATGTCTACTAAATGTCATGTGGATGTCCAGATATTAGTCACATAAGCAAAAACTAATGTTTTGATCTAAATTGTTAAGGTTTTAAAAAATGGTCACTTATTGAAAATTTTAAAAGCTTGGGCACTAAATTAAAAAATATCAAAAAGTTGAGCACTTTAGGATTAGTTATCCCTACTTTCAATATTAGATATAATCAAAATAAGATATCAACTAATCATCGGTAGATATTCTAAATTAATTCATTGTAATAAATGTATTTTCTTCACCTTTTTAATTTCATTATAATAAAGATTAGACAATTGTTATTCGTCTTTGATCCAAAAACCAGTATGGTAAAACTAGTCAATATCAATTGGATCATACCTTTCCTTCTTACTAAGCGCTTTGAAAAAAAAATCAATAGTAAAAATAAAAACAAACCAATAAAATATATGTTCTTCATTCTTAGATTATAATAACATAAATAAGGTTATTGAGTCTTTAATGTTCCAAAAGATTTCATTTCTTTGTACAAATACGATAAAAAATGCTTCAATTACATTCACAATCTGATATAAAAATTGTTCGACTGAGTAATCCAATAACAAATTTTCTCATTGTTAGGGCACTTTCATCGAACAATCTTCTTGCTTTCTTAACTAAGATAAAATATAATATGATTATTCACAAAAAATTATGATCTTAAAAGCATATGAAGCAAGAGTAGAAATATGGTCCATACTACCAATTTCTTTTTAAATGATATTTATACAATGTGCGGCGTATAGAGACCAGTAAATATATTATACTTTGATTGTAACAAGAATCTATCTGATACATAATTAATTGTATTATCTATAATGAAATACAATTTGGTATAACCGACTTGACAATTTCATAAAATAATTTAGATAAAAGCATGAGCACTTTTTGTCATATCAGAGAGTATTTGATAAATTATGTTCCAATATTACAATAAACTAAGAAATTAATCAATATTCTTTGTCTTTTGTCAATCCACCCCATTTGCCATAATAATGTATTATGTTGATTCCTAACTAAACTTATATGCATCCATAATCAACTGATGTTTCTTTTTTAAATCTTAAAGCAAAAGCATATGAATCTCATAATAAGAAGGTACCATAAATCCTGGACCTATTGTTATTATACCACTATTGCTTCTTCAAAATAGGGTGAATTTAAGGCTTTTAAAGGAATACATAAATGATAGAGCCATTCAACCATACGTATTTACATCGCAAAATAACATCCTTATTAACCAAAACACTTTTTAAACTAGGTTAATAACTAGGAGTAGTTTTTGGAGGAAAATAAGAATATATGTTAATAGTAACTTTCTTTTTTCCTTTATCTAATATTTGTTTTGCTTCATCGTCTCTGAAAGATATATTATGAGCCTCTTTATTTTTCTTTTTCTTCTTTTCTTATTGCTACAAATAATTTTCAATTCTATTATGTATATCAAATGGTACTTTTTTGCAAAAAACAATGTTACTTTTAGTACCAGAAAAATGTTCTTTCATTCTATAAATTCCTCCCCTTCTAAATATTATATCACAAAATATAAAATTATATTGGATATTTCTATAAGATGTTTGAGAAGAAGAAAAATAATTCCATGTTAGATTAGTCTTACCACAAGTAGAAATGTTAAGCTCATCGAATCTTTTTTTGATGATTCCATATTTTCTATGATAGTTTCAACCTGAAAATATATATAAAAAAAATTTGTAAGTTTTAGATGCAACCATAAGATCTAGACATTCTAAGAAAGCAACAAAACTTTGGAAAATACTTGTCCTTCTAAAGACATTATATTTGACAAGAAAGTTCAAAACAATACAAACATACAAGTAAATGAACGAAAAGCTTTTACTTATTATATATCTTTTTTTAAAGAGTTTTAAAAATAAATGCTTTAATTTCATCAATTAAGACACTTGATAAGTATTCCTAAATATGACATAGCTAAAAAGACATGATATAGCTATTTTAGAAAATCAAGGTACTGTCTAAAAACATTTTAATACATTATTACTCAAATAATTTTGATGTATGATCACTTTAAAGAAATAGAAAAAGTATTTCTAATTGTAATTTATAAATGTAAACCTATTAGTCTATTATCATTGATCATATACTTCATAACTCCTACCCACTAAATAGTAAATACAAACCTGAATTTAGTTTCACTTCAACTTTACATATACAAATCTAAATTTTGCATTGTCCTTTGTCCCCTCTTCAATGTTTATTATGGTGTTGAACAAATTATCAAAAATATTTTCTTCAATATATATCACATCTAGATTATGACGTATGAAATTAGTTTTTCAATATGGAAAAGCCCAAAAGATACTTCATTTTCTCCAACTAAAATTTTTACTAATGCTTCTATTAACTTCTCCAGCTTTAAGTTCTGTAACTTTTAGTAACCCTAATTCATCGATCTCATATAATATATCCTCGTTAACTTTGTGAGGGGGAGGAAGTGTTTATACCATCCTATTCTTAATAAACTTTTATTTGTTGCATCTAAATGGATGATCTAGATGAAGAAATTTTCTGTGGTTGTTAAATCAAGATGTTTTGGCCCCATTAGGAAGATAAAATGCATTAGAATTATTACCACAGCAAAGACAAACTAATTTCCCTACTGTGCTCCATCCAAACAATATAACATATGTAGGGAAATCACTAACAGTCCATATCAAAGTTGCTCTGAACAAAAAATATTGTTTAAGAGACACATCATATGTCTCCACACTAAATTCCTAAAGATGATGCAATTTAGATACCGATAGTTGTAAGAATACATCAATTTTATGCTTTCGATTCATAGGCCCTAGCACACTCACTATTAGGAACATATATGCCTCATTCATACACATCCATGGAAGCAAATTATTAGAAGTAATTATGATTGTCCATGATGAATATTGTTGGCTAAATTGACCAAAAAGTTGGAATCCATCTGTCAACAATCCCAACCTAGTATTTTGACTTTCAGCTATAAACTCAAAGTAGGTGTTATTAAAATGTTTCCATGTGAGTGCAACCGATGGATGGCTCATCATTCCATCTTCCTGTTTGTGTTCATTATGCCCTCTTATGTGAGAAGCAATAACATTAAAGGTAAATAGTCTTTGAAGTCTAAGAGATAACGGGAAATAATAGGGGAGAATTCTAGTTATATGAATATATTGGAAGAGGTGATAAGCTTTTAAAATTAAAAGTAATTGAAAAGTTAATTTATAATAGACAAAAAAAACTTTTTGATAACATCCATAGAATCTTTATTCATCTAAAAAATGAGTCAAAATTATTATTAACTATATACTTGCCTATGTTAATACCATTAAGTGAAATAATCGTATATGAATTCATATATGAATTTTTATCCTTTGGTACTCTCAAACCTCATATATGATGATTCTCGTAAGACAAATTCTATATGCAATAATTCTTTACGAAAATTTAGCTTAAATATATCCAACCTAATCTTAAGGTCAATTTCAAATATCTAATCAATAATTCTATCTCTATTTATAGATTATCTAAATCATATGCATTTATTATTACAATAATTAAATGTAGTTGGGTGTTCACCTCTAAACTTCAAATTAGATGGAAGCATTGAAAGACATAAAGCAATGTTAGTTACAAAGGGGTATACAAAAAGTTATAGGGTGGATTTTCAAGAGAATATTATAGCTAAACTCGATAGAATTTACATTCTTTTATTTATAATAGCAAAACGAAATCGTTATTTTAAATTTCAATCTATTAATCAAATTAGTATAGATCAAATAAGAGTTGATCTCACGATAAAATTTTGATTTACTAAAATAGTTTATTTGACAGAAAGTTCATTATAATATTCCCAAAAGATTCCAATAAATCAATATCAACTTTTAATCAAGAAAAATCATTTTAAATAAAAGAGAAACTTATAAACGATCTATTTAATTTCAAATTCATATTTATAAATCAAAAAACTGAACTTAAAAGGCAAATATCCTAACAATTTTACTTATGTGGAACAAATTCTATCATAAAGCAGAAATATGGTCAATGCATTAACATATAATGTCCTTTTCAACCTACACAGGTGAGCTACAACAAAACTTAAAATACATTCTTAGAACCACACAATCAATACTCAAGGTTGGAAAATTATCTTCTTTGTCACTAAGTAGTAATCATCCAAAATATATAATGCTGGAATTTTTAATGGTGAAACCAAATTATACCAATCTACAATTCTTAGCGTAGAAAACTTATCCTTATATTTCATTAATGACTCAATTTCTTTCTAGTATCACCTATCTTCTATGCAAGCATGTTTCAAGTGGTTTTACAACTCTAAACTATCCAACAAAACAAAATACATTACTTTCTCAAATCTAAATTTTGTAAAATAAAACAATTTTTAGCTATTCTCAATCAAAATTTAAAGTTCTCTTCTAGATTATCAAACTAAGATCTAAATGGTCACTCAAACATAAATTAAAGTAAATAAAAATTTATAATATTTTTGATTTCAAGAAGATAAAAAGTTAAGAGTCACAAAGTTAATGACAAGGTATACACATTTCATCTCAATTTTCTCACTAACTATTTCTATCATTCGTGTAAACATGAAATAATAATCAAATTAAATTAATGTAACTACATTTTGAATTATCAATTCGTCAATCAATACGCATGAATTTTAAAGTATCACCATTAAATGAAGTAATCGAAACTCACTCTAAAATAGGCATATATAAGCTCAACAATTTTTCATCTTCAACCTGAATTTACAATAACTATAAAATCAATTTGAAGGGACATATTTTAGCACCTAACTTGCTTCCTAAACTCAAACCAACTTGACTAACATTTAAGAGCCAAGAGCAAAGTATATAACACTTCTTTTCAAGGACAAAATATGAAAGAAGAACGACAACAGGGAGGGCTTCGGGTTTTTTAATTTTATTAAGAATAAAATGGCGTTGTTTCACTTTAAATTAAACAGCAATACCGACGTCCATTCTGTCAGTAATTTACCGACGAAAATTTCTTTCGTCGATAAACTCCATCGCTTATTTTTACAACCAACCATTACCGCCTATTTTTACGACAACTTTTACTATTTCGTTACTAAATTCCGTCAGCAAAGTTTTGCGGATAAAATCCTCCACCTTTACTGATGGATTTTTTCCGTCATAAAATTCTTTTTTTCAACAAGTTTATTGATGGAATTAAATTTTCGTTGCTAATTTGCTATGAAATGTTTTCTGTCGATAATTTGTAATTTTATTGTAGTGTTTGATTTCATGTATTAAATGTGAGTATGTTAAGTAAATCAAAGATTTGTTATTATATGAATTTGAAATAAATGGAATAGGTGAAGTTGTATACATTCATAGGGTAAAGAGTTTAAGGAATTGTTATCTTTTTCAGAAGTGAGATATATTTATAAAATTCTTAAATGATTTATTATGTTAGATTGAAAACTAATTGATAATTCTATTATTAAAGGTGAAGGTCTTAGTCAAAAGTCTTATCTAACAACACCACAAAAAATAGAACAAATGGAGAAAGTTTCATATTTCAATGTAGTTGAAAGTTTCATGAGTGCAATAATATGTACAATATCAAATATCTATTACGCTGCTAGAATGGTGAGCATATATCATTCAAATTCAAGATAAACATATTAAAAATTAGTAAAGAGAATATTGAAGTACTTGAAAAGTGTTATAGATTAAACATTGTATTATCAAGGTAATGACTTATATATACAATATTATACAAATGCAAAATTAGGGAGGAGATTTATGTTATAGAGAATCTACATCTGCGTTTAATTTTCTTACTTAACAATGATACAATGTCATGAAAAGGTAAGAAAAGTTATGTGTTGCTTTATTTATAATGGAACTTAAATTTATAACATTTTTTTATGCAATATTCTTGATTTAGCAGGGAGTCAAAAAAAGTAAAACTAATTCAATGATAATCAACTTTGATAGTCAAATGACGCTCACTTATATAAAAGATTTAAAATTCATTGTAAAACTAAGCATATATATACAAAGTATAATAATGTGAAAGAGATAGTTACACAAGGTGAAGTGAACATGAAATATATATCTATATGGAATACATTGTTAAATCTAATAACAAAATTAATTTGAAGAAATAAATATATTGGGCATGTGAAATCACTATAATTATGTTGTCAATGATATATTATTGATCAACATTTCTAGATATATGTTCATTCATTATATTGTCACCTACGAATGTAAAATATATGTTGACATTATTTGTTATGTGATAAGCATTACGTAACACTTAATTATAAGGTATGTTTCTTGTGAATGAAATAATATATTAGACATATATGAGATTTAACATGTCACACAAGCAATAACCTTTAGTGTTTGTAATAAGTGGAGATAAAGCAAGTTTAAAGTTTGTTATTTAGGTGATAATCGAGAGCAGTATACTTAAACCATAAATGTCAACAAAGATTATCAAGACAAAAGAAAATAAGTGATTAGATGGTCATTATATTTGTCTTAACTCTTAAGTTACAAGATATAAGTTATGAAAAGATGAGTTTTTTTTATAGCAGATTAGTAAACTCAAGTTAAAAAGTAAGTATGTTTGAACTAACTTATGTATGATATTTCATAAATAAAACAAATCCATTTTAATGAAAAAGAATTATACTATAGCTTATGACTCCTACTTTATGTGTAAAACAAACCATAAAAACATACTAATATAAACTATAAGATCTTAAATTGTATTGTCTGAAACCTTAAAGGTTGAATGGGCCCTATAATATATCTTTATAAAACTTGTCTAATTCTTAATAATTAAATTTAAGGTTTGCTATTTTAGAGTATTACTAAAGTATTATGTATGATGCAATTTCATGGGATAATTATAAATCTACTCTAACAATTAATTTGAATATCATATATTTGTAACATATATATGACAATATGTTTTTGTCATATATTAATTTTATGTGTTATTGGATAACTATGAGAGTTATAGAATTTTGATCAATTAATCTCATCATATATAAGTAAGAGAAGATTGATAAATATAATAGGATATTCATCCCTCTAAATGTCAGTAATTGTTTCAACTGCCAAGATATTTTTTAAAAAAATTCATAAAGGCAAGATATTTGTAACAGTTTTTATAATTTTTGTATATAAAACATAGTTTTCAAAAACAAAAAAACATACAAGAATAATAAAATGATAGATTTCAAAGAGGAGGATTCTAAAGAAGGTCCATCCTTTAACTTGCGAAAAACAACAATTAATTTGTAAATAGTTTTTGTTAAATATCAAAATATTAGTATTCCATCTTATCATTTTGTTATGTAACAATTTACACCAACATTGACCCTTTTCTTACTTCTACTTACGGAAGTTGTCTTTTCTAATTACGCCTGTTATTTTTTCTTTCTTTTTTTTTTCTTTGTCTTGTCATATATTTCTATTTATAATATTATTTAACAAATTATTATTAATTTTTATTAGATAGCATTAGAAGACTATTTCAGTATACCTAATTTGTCTTTCGTGTCTCTTTCTTTTTTGTTATGTTATTTCTCCACTCTATCCCTTTTCATTACCTTGCTTCTCTTCACTCCCATATTTTTTCTGTTCCCAAATTAGGGCGTTTATTGTAAGGTAGTTCATTAGTACCATTCATTGGCGGAGAGTTCGAAGAAACCATACAATGATATATATATATATATATTTGAAAGTACCATACAATGATATATAACATATACATGTGATAATGAGTATTTATTTATTTTGTTTTCTCATTTAATGACAAGAGCGTGATGAATGACTTATCTCATCCCTCATGGGCACGAGTTTATATCTTCCTTGATATCTTCTAATTTCAAGAACCCCATTCTATTGAATATAAAAACGCTACTCTTATTATCGGAACAAGTTGAACTCTTCGAAATTTAAAGAGTTACTCTGTATATTGGATGTTTATGTGCAAATTTGACGGGTTGCTTTATTTGAATGACTCTCTTTATCGTGATGCGATGGAGAATTACACAACCGTTGAGGGTGTTTATCGTGAATTTAACCAGGGAATATATTCACAAATTTTGACACCACGCTTTAACATAAAAAAATAAGATATTGGGACCGTTTGGTTCTATTTCTATTTTTCTGTTGTAATTTTCGATTTTTTATTTCTGTTTTCTTTCAAATACAAACAAAAACCTGTTTGGTTGTTAATATTAATATAGCTGTATTTTTATCACTGATAATAATTACATTTTAGATAAAA
>JANZLX010000002.1:8655280-8675078 GCA_025531955.1 Erythroxylum orinocense | reverse complement strand
TTTTCCGATTCGCGATTTTCCGCTTTGCGTTCGTTTTGTTCCGCTTTGAATTCGAAAAGAAATCCGTTGCTTTCGATTCTGTTCGTTTTTCTGTTTTTCGGTTGGGATCCGGTTTCCCGAATCGGGTCCCAACAAATTAATAACTCAACTCTACCCAAGAAATATCTCTGATTCTCTCTCCAATCTTCTCTCTTTTGGCAATAGTTTACCCACACAAGTCGAATAATGGCTGCCACTAATTAATAACTCAACTCTTCCCATGATATGGTTTCAACTCCTCTCTCCCTGTGCCTCTTTCTACCTCTTTGCAACCTCCACGACGTCTTTTCTCTCTTAACGTGTCCTAATCGAACGACACCTAATTTATTCCTATCATCGAACAACTACAGTTTATTATGAAACCATGAAACTCTCCCCAACTTTTTTGATATCAGCTTCTCTATCATCTACTTTCTCAATCTCTTTGGAACATCTTCCTCTATTTCATTTCTCTCCTTTACTTAACCTCCTCTTACTCTCAGATTGGAACTGTTTTCCAAAAAAGGATCAATATCAAACATAAAAATGCTGGCAGAAGGAGTCACCTGAGTTTAATGTAGTGCCTTCTATATGTATCTCGTAGATTGGTACTTTTACCCATTCCCATAGATAGTAAAATTTGAAGTTTCTCTGTATTTTCTGTCTCACCTCACAAATACTATGAGCTCTGTAAATTTGCAATATGTTTTTGGCGCTATTTTTGACTTTGTTTTTTTTTTTTTGGAATCAATTGATCTTGATATGTCAAAGAAATTTTCTGGAGGCTTCTACACTCAAATAATTTACGATGAAACCCTTCCTATAAATATTGGTCTCTCTTTTTGGTTGTTCTTCGTTTGAATGAATTAGATTTGTCATATTGGTTTACAAATTCTTCATGGCTTAGGTCTCCATTGCACACACATGCAATTGCATTTAATCTTTCCTTCAACAAAGGCAACGGGACATCGAATTCAGGGACTCTGCTAAAGAATAGAGGCAGAGGTGTCTAGCCTTTAAATTTTAGTTGCATTTAGTTGTTCTTTTTTGTATGTGACATGTAGTTCTTTTGGTCCCATTAGTTACTCATTATGGACAGTTTTTATTGTAATTTTTTTGACTCAAGAAAGTATTTATCATTTTTCCTTTAGCATCATAAATTCATTTGTCTTGGATGATAGTATGTTTATTTCTCTTTTTCAGATTACTATATCATATACCAAGATTGGAAGCAAAGGTTGAAAGGCTTGAGCCGTAGATAGACGCCAAGGATAGGGAGATAAGAACAATTACCCCAACAATGAGTAACTTGGGGTTTTGCTATGTGACATTCTGTTAACTAGAATGCTTGATTGGTTTGTTCATATTCACTAAATATTGTTATGTGATTAGGAAGCAAAGCTACAATTGCTTTTAAGGCTTAAATTGAAAAGTTTCAATAGGAGCAAGATGAATTTCAAAGGATAGTTCTCGGTAATTAGTTTGGGGACAATAGGCAGTTGTTTTTTTTCCTCTGAGTTTGTTTAGACAATGTGCTACTCTTGACACATTGAATAAACTCTATAACTTGGCAAAGGTGAAGTTGGGTTTGTCCTGCATCTCTTATGTAGCCTGTACTTGATAAAATTATTGATTATATATGGTATCTCCTTGTTTGCTCATTGTAGGCAACTCATCTCAAAGAAAAGATTAACCTCATGTTTAATGGAGATTTTTTAAGTCACTATTCCCTTCTTCTTCTTTGGTTTTTAATCCATTTCATCTGCATACTGTGGAATTCATTGGTATAAGATATTTTTCTTTTTAAAAAAAGATTTTGATAGCTTCCTTTTGCGAAGATATGACTAATCACATTATGCTTGAATGACACTTCCAGATAAGCAGCATCGAGAATAGGACTGTGTTGCATGTAGCTTTACGTGCTCTAAGGGATGCAACCATTAGAGTAATGGGAAGAATGTTGTGCTAGAGGTTTGGAATGTTTTAGGCAAGATCAAAGACTTCTTAGAGAGGGTCCAAAATGGTTCTTGGCTAATTACAATTCTAGATCTCGTTTTCATGCATGAATCTCCTGTTTTATGGTAATAGCCAAATGCTGCTAGGTTGGAGCTACAAGAAAACCACTGATTGATGTGGTATCAGTTGGTATTGGCGGAAGCTTCTTCGGTGATCTTTTCCTGCATATTGCTCTTCAAATAGTTTCTTCACATGCTTTCTTTATTGGATTTTTTGGATCTTAAATTTACTGTCACAAAAGCTTGTGCATGGATTAACTTTTTTGCTTTTTCTCAACTTGTAGATCTAGAGGCTAACAAACACGTTAAAGGATGCTAACTACGATTGTAAGTACTTTCATTTTTCTTCTTATCTCATTTGGACATATGTTTCAAATATGCATGAGGTTTTGTGGTGGTAAAAGTTATAATTAAAAAATTCTTGGTCACAACCATAAATTGCATATTAATTGTTATAATATTATTATTAAGTACTATATACTAATATTAAGTATATATATATATACAACTCTTAACGAACCGTGAATTATCAATTATTATATTATTAAGTTTTACTATTTAAGGAGGAGCGGGTCTTTGATCGTGCTAAATTACTTAAATATGCATTTTTTGACATCGTTGGCTACTTTTCTCCTTTAATTACATATTTTTCCTCATCTTGACCATTTTTTCTCTGGTTTGGTTGAAGATAATAAGCTATCAGATTTTAATACCAGCAGAGTCTGTATTTATGTGTGAGTACTTTCTTTTGTTTTGTGTTTTGCCTAATCATATTTAATTGTTGCTTTACATTTTTCCTATTGCATTGTACCTTATCAATTGGATCATTTTTAAACTAGTTATAAACATATTTTTAAAATATTGCAAAATTCTCAATTGGTTTTATTGCAATTTTTTATTTCTTGTTTTCATTTTCAAATTCAATACCAAAAACTTTGGTTTTGTTTTTACATAATATGATTTATTAAGAATTGTGATTTCAATAATTTTAATCTTTAATGTAAAACTGAAATTAAAATTATTTTTTCAAGAAAATTTTTCATAAACAATTAAAATTATTTTGTAAAGAAAATTTTCATATTTGACAATTATTTACTTACTTAATTAATAAATTAATTTATCTATAAAATTTATTTAATATTCAATTATTAAAATAATAAACAAGTAACTTTATTGGCATTTATAATTAAATATATTTTTGTTTGAAAAATATAAATCAAAATTTGGAAATAAAATTTGTCCATGGGTTAGCATAAAAAACTAAAGAGTTTGGTTTTATCGTGATTTTAGTTTCTTGTTTTTATTTTCAAATTCATTAACTTTTGTTCATAAATTTGGAGTTTTTATAAGGTCAAGTTCCAGGTTTAATCATAATATGATTTATTATTCATTAAATATATAATATTATGTATTTATATTGTTGGTAATTGGACGATTTTTATATTGGTTGTAAATATTTTTTGTTAAGATGAGGATAAAGATTTAATAGAATTACAGAGCCAAATTTATTTCATATTTAAATTGGTTATTTTTTTTTACTATTAACACATATAAACAAATATAAGGTTATGGACAATGTTTATAATTTTAAAGTTAGATCCCTTATCATAATTATTCATTTGTTAACAGTTTTTTGTCATCTTTTCTACTTAGATTAATATAAGATATATATTTTTCAATTATGATTTTTTGATTTTATTTTATACAACACCATGCTTAGATTGCTCTCATTTAATTGGATATTTTGGCCTTTAGATCATTAATAGATTTAAGAATCGAAAATGATTCAATTCAGTGATTTAGATTTAAGAAGTTTTGATATTCCTCTTTGAAGAACAAGTTGGAGGCAACAATCTTCACATGTTCATTGACTTCTTTATAATGATTAATGATGTTAAATTATGTTGAATGTCCGAATGCTTTACACTAATTTTTTGTTCATTAACTGTAGATGATACGATTGCAGTTGCCACTGAAATTACTTGTGAAATTTATTTCCTTATGTCGTATGAGTTGATCATCATGCAAATTTAATTAAGCCTTTATTGTTAATCTGATTTAATCATTCCATCTTGTTTGCTCGTTATTCGTATAATTGAAACTAAAAAGCCTTACGTTAATTCCAATTTGGAGAATTAAAGATGTGTAAATTGAAACTAAAAAGCCTTAGGTTAAGTCCAATATCATGAACTCAAATTTAATTTATTTAGCAATCGTACAAAGAGGTACGTGCTTGAGAAATGAAAGTTTTGGTGATACATATAATCTATTACCTTTACATGTTGTATTGATGATTGTTACGCATAAAGTTGAATATTGTTTTGTATTGTTCTTTTTATTTGCTATTCCATGTACTAAAAGTGGTGGCTACCTTTGTTCCTAAAAGTTAGCAGTGCATTTTTTTTTTTTTACCCTTTTCAATTTTGCTTTCCAAGTTATTATGTCAATCCAAAGTGTCGATCTAAATTACATCTTTTCCCTACGACCTGTTTTATAAGTTAAATTGTAGCCACTTAATAGGAAATATAGTTCTAAGCATGCTATTTAATACTACTATGTTGATGTGCTTTCATCTCTCATGTACATTATATTATCATTTAATGGAGAAGTAGGCAAGTGAGCTATAAACAGAGAAAGTCTTAACAAAATTTTAAGAGATGGTTAGGATCCGAAACATTTATGGAGTCTAGAATATGTTTCTTGGTACAAGTTACAAGAGTGTTCTTTCAATATCTCTTTTTGTGCTCCTCAGTTGATTTAAAATTGTTCTTTATTATGTATTTGTAGGTATGGCCTTACGAAGAGAATAACGAGTTTGGTTTTGTTTAAGGGCTCTTCAATATGATGCATGCTCTTTTTGCTTATGAGTCAGACGATACTGCTTTTGTCAGACCAATACATTTTTCTAAGGTATGCTCGTGCTTCATAAGAGGAGATCTCCATAACAAGGAATGAGATAATTTCATGATTGTATATGATACTAATTTTTCTTTTATGTAAATGGTCAGGATAAAAGGAAGTCAAAACTCTACACATCTAAGCTACGATTCAGTCTAAGTTCTATCTCTTTTTTCTATTCATAAGGAAATCTTTGAGACTTCGGGTATATACGCACCTTGAGGGGGCGATCCTTTATCTCCTTTTGTAAACCAATGTTTTTGATCCTGAGAAAGAATAAAGACTTGTATGATTAACACATTGTATGACAGGTTTCTTCAAAATTCAAAAACTACCAGTCTCTTGTTGTCATACAACCCACTTTGAGTTCTTCTTAGCTCTGTCACAACTTCTCTTGAGAGAGCTATAGAGGAAAAATCCTGACTACTAAACAAGGTGGGATAACATTAATATAATTACATTTAGGCTTCTTTTTGACTTTTTATTCCTGTAATTGATCAAAAGTGAATTTTTTAAATTTTGGTTTTCTAGATTCGAGATATAAATGATTTATCCAGGAAAGAAGTGGATGAAATTATAAATATGTATGCTCATAAAGATCATGTTTTATTATATGATGACATACAGAATAAGTATACTATTTCAGTTCCTCTCTTTACCAACTTTTTGATAATATGATGTGGTCTTTAAAATGTTAAAAGGAGCTAGAACAAAGATCTCGACTTATGGATAATAAAAATCGAGAATGGTTTAGTGTTTTTTCAAACTTTTACTTTGAAATTTAATCCTTTTCCTTTTTAACATTTGAGTAATAACAATGGTTTTTTGTAACTAAAATCAAAAATTACTTTAAAGGTGTATATTGCTACCAAATCTAAATCTATAATTAAATATTGATTTAAACTAAATATTTTGAGATTGTTTGTGATTCAGTTAAAGGTTTGGAGATAAATAATATGCATCTAAGACTTAAATCAAACAAAAATAAAATGAAAAAGAGAAGAGCCTATATTTGTACCTGTTGTACGGCATGAAAAGCTAAAACTCCATACAAAAAATTATGAGATAATCAATAAGAGAAAGCACCAATATGTACTAAATATATTTGCGCTTCCAATTTCAACAGCCTTTAATTTGCTAACCCAACCTCCTGTCTGTTTCCTCTTGATTAAATCTAAAATAGTTGACATTTACTAAATTTACTATCATATTTATATGATAATTAAGGAATATTTTATGCCCAACTCAGGAGAACAAGTTTTGTTTTAGATCTACAAGTTACCACCACTGTGCTTATTCATGATCATAAGTCTTTAATTTGCTGAGACTATATGCTCTAATTGATAGACAAGAGACATATAGGAATGAGGAAATAGAAACAGAGCAGAGCAGATGATCGAAACAAAGACAACATGCCAAGTTTTGTCTCCTTTTTCAACCTTGTGTTTAATACAAGGATAAATTGAGTCCACTTCATCAACTGGATAGAAATTTGTTATAAAAACAACAGCCTAAGTAAAGTTAAAATAAATTCAATTCCTATTTTTTAAATCGACTAATACTCAGTATCAATGTTTTAGTTCATTTGAACAAACTAGTAAATACCATGCCCATAACAACCTCTCATTCGCACTTACTATATAATACTTAATTAATTAATGATTAATAATTAATAATAACATATACACTTGTGACTTAACATGCACATAAAGTGTATAATTAATAACATGTAAGTTAAAGTAAAATTGGAGTTGTTAATTCCTAAAATTAATTCAGTATCATACATTTTTAAATTTTACTTATCCTTTTGGATTATTAATTTTATTCTATTTTTACTAATCTAATTTAAATATTCAACTCTTATATTTTATTTCCTCTTTTTGCTTACAAAATTTTGCCCAAAATCATATAGTTCTAGTTTTTAACTTTATCAATAATCATCCGTAACCAAAGTTATAAATATATACTCTTTAATTAAAAAAATAATTGGGAATTATGCTTCTCCAAATGATCACTGCACGTGTCTGTCTGCTAGTTTCTCACTAAAGCTGGAAATGCAGATCAGAATTAGCTTGGGTTGGCGGGTAAGTTGGGGTTGGTTTTTATTTTCTATTTCTGAGTGAGACAGTAACAGGGAATGAATGTCATGACTGTAACACGCTGCGATCCCTGTGGTCACATGGAAGATTTGTCGTTCTAAGTGGCGCCCACGCGCTATTTGCTGTCCGCATCTTCCTGCCCGGGGTTTGTGCTCCACTCCACAATTAGCTCTCATGATTGTCTCATGTATAGTAGAGCATAGTATACAATACACGCTCGTTGCTTACTAATGCCATTCGTATCATTATCATTGTCATTGCAATCACTGTTACGTTATTATTCTCATTATGATGAACAAAACTCCAACCACTTGTGAATCATCTGGTACATTAATATCAACTCTCTCTCGTATTTTTTTTCCTAACATTTTAAACAGTTTATAGAAACTTTAATGGGAATTAATAATTTTATTAAACCTTTTTCATATCTTAAATTTATTTAATCTGAATTTATTATTTATAAAATCCAAGTGAAAAACAAAATGGCAAATTAGAAGTTTATTGATCTCAAATTACATAATAATCCAGATTTAAAACGTAAAAAGTGTCTGTTTTTTTTTAACCAAAACCAAAACAATCTTATCAGATATCAAATTAAAAAAAAGTCAGTCAAGTAATAAACCAGTGTGACCCTCACTTAAGGCTCAATCATTCAAATCCTTCCACCTAACCTTAACCTCCAACCACCGTCACCACTCAGAAAGAAGAAAAATGGATCCTTCCAATTACTCCGGTAAGCAGCCGATGACGGCCGACATAGAGCAGATGTCTGACACACCACCATCACGTGGGTCCCATCACCGCCGGGCCCACTCCGACACCGCTTTCCGCTTCGACGACCTCCTCCTCTTCGACCCCTCCGATCTCGATCTCTCCTCCTTCGACCTCCCGACTCCCACCCCTCCACGTGGTGCCCCCATGGCCCTCGATTCGCCCTCTGTCTCCGAGGACTCAACGTCCAACGGCAAGCCCAAAACCATCGCTCATTTCCGCAGCTTATCCGTTGACTCCAGCTTCTTCGACGGCTTGGCTGATGGCGGCAAAATGACTCCCACCGGAGCGACGGCTGCGGGAGAGAAGAGAGTGTTTCACAGGCATAGCAATTCCATGGACGGCTCTACCACCACGTCTTTTGAAGTTGATTCTGTTATCGGTGACGGTGTCAAGAAAGCTATGGCTCCTGATAAACTGGCTGAGCTCGCTTTGATGGATCCCAAGAGAGCTAAAAGGTGTGGCCTTTTTGCCTTTCCTTGAATGAATATGATTGTTTTTAGAGTTGGGTCAAAATATCGAAGGCTAGCATTTTAGGGGATTCTTATATCATATGCTTATTCCTCTTTTCCTGGTAGGATTCTCGCTAATAGGCAATCTGCAGCTCGATCTAAGGAGAGGAAAATAAGATACACAAGTGAGCTGGAGAGGAAGGTGCAGACACTTCAGACTGAAGCGACTACACTCTCTGCTCAAGTTACTATGTTGCAGGTATATTGTGGATTCCTTTTATGTTCTTCTACTTATTGTGTTTCCCGTTTCTGCGATGGTTTGTTATTTTTCAATAGAATCTGTCCGCGTCTGTTGATTTTTTCTTTGATAGTTTATTCTTTCTTTCTAAACAAAGCAAAATTTTAGATTGTTTCATTTTCAAAATCAGATATGTTCCTGGGTAGTTTGACTGTACAGGATGGAGTGCCTGTTACTGACTAAATGACTACATGTATGAGTTTGTTGAAACTTGAGCTCATGAATATCTGATATGTGATGGTTTATGAGTTTTATGGTTCTCTTGCAACGAGCAATCTTTTCTCTTTCATGTGATTTCCAGCTCTAGCATAACAGAGATAGTCATGTGTGTGAAATTTTCAGTATAGCGTCCATTTTACTTGTTGCATATCTTGAAGGTGCCTTGCTTTCTACTATGAACCCTTGCCTCTAAGGTGGATGCTATGAAATTGATCTCTGTATAAGCCCTATTATCAACTTTTATTTCTGCTTTAAATTGCTCCTTTCCTATTTTCAACCTTGGCTATGGGATGTATTAAAACTGTGAGTTTGATCTAAAAAAAAAAATGAAATCTTTAGATGCCTTTCATTGGTATATATACAACAAGTAATTGGTAACAGAGAGTTCAAATATACAACTTATTCTCAAAGTTTGTATTAGGTTCTTAACAAGAAATCTGTGCCTCCTATTTGGTTTTTTGAAGTATGTTTCAGGATATAGTGTCTTGCTTTAATTCATTGCTCTTGGATGCTTGGTGGTACATCTCAGTAGGTTTTAGTAATCTACATTTGAAAAATCGTTGACCTGAGTTAGATCACATTATAAGTTGATCATATAGAAACATTTTAAATCAATTTGTTATGCAAGGAATTTAGCAAACCATATGGTAGAATATTTGGGGCATATTTGTTAGATCTATATCATTATTGATGTTTATTGGCCGCCTGCTAAAGAATGTTCAAGATGGACAGTTTCTATCTTATAGCTCCTTCTTCCTTTTTATCTCTGGCACATGATGCTTCTTGGCTATCATCTAACCGTTTCACCATCTATACTTCATTACCTACCTCAAAAAACTAGGTGCCAAGGGATAGTATTCGCTGCTTCCATCACAAAAATGTTACTTTAATTTGTTAATTTTGACTTGCTCCAGACAAGACTAATTGTTGTGCACAATCAGGAATTCAGTCTTTAGATTTCAAACTTGGCAGATAATTTATTCTGTCATGATTTGCCTAGAACTTGATCCTGTTGAGGTCTAATTCCTTGATAGATCTGCTAAATTGGTGGTCCTGTATGCATTTCTCTAACTTTCAACATTCAGACTGTTTGATGCAAGATAGGAGAGTTTTAAAAGGTTGCTTCAGTGATGAGGGCCATCTATGCTTGCATGGATGGAATTTGTGGTGGATATAGTTCCATGTGAAGATTTTTCATTCTAGCAAAAGTGGCAAATGATTGAGTAAATTCAAGTCATTCAAAATTTTTTTTCTAAGCATTGTATGCACATCATATTTAAGTCTACTATAATTGTGGCTTGGTTGTTTTGAGGGAATCATAATGTTAGCTCACTATGTTCTAAACTAGCTTGGATGGTTTACATATGTCTGCGATATCTGTGATAGATTTCTAATATTTGAGCTTTTCTTGAATGTAAATTGGCCTTATATTCTCAAATTGGTGAAAGTTACAGGACTTGTTGCATGATGATACCTATCCTCATTAACTGCATATATTCTACTCATGCAGATTATGGCAAATTCATATCTTCTTCTCTGTACTTAATCTAAGAATAAGGGCGAGAGTTTGCATAACCATGCATATGTCACTGAAATGCTATCGTTTATAATGTCTTTATATGTGAGATAGAGCGAACATATTTCAACATGCTTTATATGAACAAAATTTTCCGGGAAAGTGGCTATATGTTATGCTATATCTGTTTAATATATAACACCAATAGTTTTACAAGTGGTTATTTATACGTATTTCATGTCATGCATAATTAAGAATTTAGTGGCTTGTAGTTGTATGTGATGTAGGACAAATAGAAGAAATATTAACCGGTAGCTAAAACTCACCAAAATTTAGAAAATATAGCTGATATTAGGCCACTGGAATATCAAGTTTCAGGTATTCAGCTTGGAATGCTGGAATTTCATATTTGGGTATAGCTGGATTTTTATGGTTTAATTGGTGGAAATTTAAGCTAGAATTTTAGAATTTTGGTCGCTGGAAGTTCAGGTTAATTGTTGTAATTTAGTGAAGTAAACAAGTAATGGAGGGTAGGGAAATAAGAATCACTCATAAATTTTAAGAATCACTCCTAGAACAAAGTATCACTGCCTTAAGTTAGAAAAAATTAAAGGTAGCTTATTGTTGAAGGGTTGAATACACATATTTATAGAAGTTGTTAGAATCTTTATTCTAATAAGAAAGGTTTCTAAAATATCCAAAATTCAATCTTATTCTAATAGGGATTTTTTATTTTTAAACAAGCTTAAATCCTAAACAAACTAGGACAATATATATATCTTACCATTATTCCCTATCTAATAAGGGAAACTTTGTTGTCACTTCAATTCCCATTCTTTGCTGCGCCAAATTAAAGTTTGTGGTTCATTAATTCTGCATGAAAGAACACTTCTTTAAGTTGATATAAAGTAAATAATACGTGGTCTTCTTTAGTCTTGCTGTATATTAATATAGCATCAAAATAGCACAAAAATTCTGCTCAAAATGGTCGAATCACTTGATTCTTCACTCTCATAAAACTGCTAGGTGTATTTGTGGGTCCAAATGGCATCACCAAGCATTCATAAAGCTCCTCATTATTCTCAAGTTTCATTTTCCATTCATCCTTAGGTCTGATTTTGATTTGATGGTCCTCTGCTTCATAAGTCTATCTCAGTAAAGATAGTAGCTATAGTCAACAAGTTTAACATGTCATCAAGGCAAGAGATCAGAAACCTACACCTTTTTGTGACCTTGTTTATCACTCAACAATCAAAGCACATTCAT
The DNA here is from genome assembly GCA_025531955.1 of Erythroxylum orinocense. Lineage (NCBI taxonomy): Eukaryota > Viridiplantae > Streptophyta > Magnoliopsida > Malpighiales > Erythroxylaceae > Erythroxylum > Erythroxylum orinocense. The sequence continues at coordinate 8,663,526 of JANZLX010000002.1, read as the reverse complement.
CAACTTCTATCTTTTTTAGGAGTCTATAATGCTGGAACTGCACATGGAGTAAGAATTTTTTGAATAACTTTTTTTTTCAACAACTACTCTCCTTGTCTCTTCAACTCTTCATTCTCAAAGGATTTAAGAATTAGGCTGGAAAATTTGGTAAACTAGATCTAGGGATTAAGTCGATAGCATGCTGAATATCTCGTGAGGTAATTCACCTCGTAAATCATTTAGTGTAAGGTCTGAAAAATCAGCGAACTATTCACCCACTTCTTTGGGTAAGATAAGGGGTGTTTCAGGTGCTGTTTTGTTACTTCCTCACCAATATTGCAAACACAATCCCTTTTCCCTTCGTAATAATTTCAGATTCCCTCTCCTTGAGGATATTAAGAGGCTTTTTCTTGGCATTTATGGCTGTTTTGTTACTTTCTCTTTGTTTCTCCACCTTCTTCATGGGCATGAAAATTACTTGCTATCCACGAAACATAAACTAATAGGTGTTAGCTTTTTCAAAATGTTGCACATCACAATCATAAAGCCAATGTCGACCAAGTAAAATTTGAGACATTGTCATAGGAATAACATCACACCAAATAGAGTCTTCATATGTTCTTAATTTGAAGGACACTAAACAACTTCAAGCAATTGATATAATACTATCATCCCTCCAAGTAATTTTATAGGGATGTGGATGTTTCTCTGAAAGTCGATACTACATTCTTACTACTTTCTTCATTAATGATAACCTTACATACTTTATCTCATCTAACTTGTGTAAAGAAAATAGCAGTGTTAAGCCATTCCTTTTATTCTTTCACCTTATGGGTCATAAGTGTGCGTCTCATTGGAGTCTCCTTCCAACTCCTCTCCAACTTTTTGTTCACACATATGCATTATGTTTTCTCCCCTACTCTTCTTTCATTATGTGCAAACCTTTGTTAGTAGGAATGAGGCCCGGCTTGGTCCATCCTCCTTAAGACAGGGCCCGAGCCTAGTTCGAAGCCAGATCAAGCTTGCTCATGCCACTTGAGCCTAAGCCCGATCGGGTTTCGACTACCCTGAAATCCAACCTAACCTATCAAATCCCAAAACCCGACCCAACCCACCTTGAACTAGACCCATGAAGCCTCCTTAGTCGCCCCTTGTCTTTTGTTGCTAGTCACTATTAATCGTCCTCCATTCAATTATGTTAATTTGTCGCCGTCATTCCTTCATTGTTGTCTGGTCCACATTGTTAGTCAACCTTTTTCCTCTGTTCCCGTTCAGAATTAGTTACCAACAATTTCCAATAAGAAAGTATATTTTACTTTGAAAAACACTCTTCATTGCCTTTAATAACCCAACCATCATAATTGAAGTTGGTACTAGTCCCTTTCTCATTGGGGTAACCATTTGTTTTGCTTGATTATGACTTGTGGGAGGATGGCATAGTTGAAGAATGGTTCAGAAGTTTTCCACTCTTGAATTTGTTCTACTTTCTTCACTCGTTGAAACTGTACTAAGAGCAGTGTACAGTGAGAAGTGAGGCAAAACTATTAACAAAAAGACAAGGTTAGAAGAGAAGCAAGCAATAACAGAGAGGAAGAAGGCAATGACTATTTTTACTTTGATTTATATATATAATTGGGTTTTCTGGTAGGCCTGAGCCTTCAAGCTTGAGCCTGGGTTCGGTTCAAATTCCAACATTTAGAAAAAAAGCTCGAGCTCAACTTGCAACACAAGTAACTTGGTTTGAGCTTGCTGACTTCGAATTGGGCCGGATTAGTTAGGTCAGGCTTGGGCTTCTTTGCCAAGCCTATTTGTTTAGTGTATTCATAAGCAAAGTGGCCCCTTCCATTCCATGGGAAACATTTCTTTTCAATGTTGCCTCCTTTTGTTCTAGTCTTAGCTATGACTTTGCCTTTAGGTTCAACTCCTTGAGAAGCTTTGTAGTTGTTCTATGTGCATATTTTGATGCATTAGGTGCTAAATTTTGCACCATCGTAGTTCTTCACACCAAACTCCCCAACTTGACTCTGAAACCTTTTTATTACCTGTCCTAGGTATTTTTCCGATCTTAAAGCTAAGTGATATGCATTTTCAAAGCTGTAAATCCTTTGCATTTGTCGGCTCCTTGCAAATTTCTGCCCTTTTGTATTGAGATATAAGTTGTCATTCGAACTTCATTCCTTAACATGGCATAGAAAGTTTCCCTTGTTTAAGTGTTGTGAGTTGATAGTTGAGATCCTCTTAATAATGAAATGGTAAATATTATTCTGATAACTTAAGTTTATCTCTTCCCTATCAACAATTGGCAGCTGACCTTTGTTTAAAGTCTATCCTCTATTGATTTTAACCAGATTTTAGGTTGTCCAGTTAGCTTCATCTTTCCAAATTGGACCTTTTGATCTTTTGACATGTACTAGTCAAGGAAGTCCTCCATTGCTTCTGTCCAGTCCAAAAACAAGTGTGGATTGATATTTCCTGAAAAATCAGGGTCCTCAACATGAACTTTCTTGGTAATATCTTTAAGTATCTTGTGTGTTTTAGCTCTATCATCATCTCTAAGGTCTTGCATGCGCTCTGCACGTGTTGCCGGTTGGTTTCTTTGTCTTGAATCTTTCGGTAGGCAGTGATTTTCTAATCCCACTCACCATTGATTAGTTTCAGCAACTTCATTTCTGATTTCACTTTCTCCACCGTCAACATCAAGTGTAGTTTGCCGGATTAGTTTTGGAGCATCTTGTAATCTTTCTAACTCTCTAAAGTATTTCATCTCGCTCTTAGTCGCTGAGTGTTCTTCTATACGCCCTTCCGCTGCATGTCATTATTGTGAATCAAAGCTCCGATACTAAATTGATATAGGACAAATAGAAGAAATATTAACTAGTGGCTGTAAATAAACATTAGGAAATATGACTGATATTACATTGTTAGAATATCAAGCTTCAAATCTGGATTTCAGCTTGGGATGTTGGAATTTCAGATTTGGGTATAGCTGAATTTTTATGCTCTAATTGATGGAAATTTAGGCTACAGTTTTAAGATTTTGGTTGCTGAACTTTAGGTTACAATTGGTGGAATTTGGTGAAGTAAACAAGTAATGGAGGGTAGGGAACTAAGAATTAGGCTCTCATAATCACTCTTAGAGGAAAGCATTACACCTTCGAATTGAAAACTCAAGTTATATAAAAATTCAGGATAATTTTTTCTTGAAGGATTGAGTACGCATTTAGAAGTTCTTAGAATTCTTATTATAGTAAGAAAGGTTTTTAAAATATCCAAAATTAAATTTTACCTTAATAGGGATTTTCTATCTTTATATAATCTCAAGTCTTAAACAAACTAGGACAACGTTTGTAACTTATTATTATTCTCTATTAGATAAGGAAAACTTAGCATAAAGTAGTATTTAGACCTTGTTGCCCTTGTTGTCACTTCAATTCTCATTCCTCATTCTAACAAATTAAAGTTTGTAGTTGACTATTTTGCTCTCTTCTGTTTCATTTATAAACTTTAAGCTCTCTTGCATCATTTGCTTGCCACCTGGCTAGCATTCCATAATTTAGAGATGGGGTAACATGATCCAAAATTTATATATTTGTAAATATCTAGCAAGTATAATAAGGTGGTCTTAACAATGGGAACTTAAATTGATGCATTTGCATGTTCTTGTTGATGCAGAGAGATACCACTGGGCTAACTACTGAAAATAAGGAGCTGAAACTGAGATTACAAGCTATGGAGCAGCAAGCACAACTTAGAGATGGTATGAACAACGATGAGAATGCTTTTCATTTCATTTTTTTACAGGACCATCTAGGAGCGTTAGTGAAGTAAATGCAGGTTGATAGTCATAATTTTGATCCTAGATGCTCAACATAAATCATTCACTTGTTTTCAAAATTTTGTTTCACTTACTTGTATCATCACTAGCCATTATGGCTTGATGGACAGTTACGTTGTAGATTCAAAGTAAACTCAAACCTATGTCCATGAGTTCGGAATGCTATAAAATTAAAACTTGTTGACCTTCTATCTTACAATAAATTAAAATAGTGAGGATTTAAGACACAGACAACCATTTTGCTTTTTCTGCAGCTTTGAATGATGCATTAAGGGAAGAAGTGCAGCGGCTTAAGATAGCAACAGGTCAAGCTGCCAATGGAAACCCTTTTCATCGAGGTTTGGCTCCTCAATTGTCAGCTCATCATCAGCCGCCATTACCTCCCTTTGGTGGTCGCCCAACTCAGCAGCAGCAGCAGCAGCCTCAGTCATCTCCCAACAATGGGCAGCCTCTCCCTAGCTACCCAAACTTCGGCCAGAGGGTTTAAAGACTTCGTTTGGTGGAAAAAAAGAAAAAAACGACTGGTATTCTACACACAACAATTAATTTAATCCTGATAGGCCTTTGTACATCTCGCTATTTATACTTACTGCAGGTAAAGGTTGTTAAAATGTAATTGCTTAGAGCCCCTTCTCTACTCTTAACTATGTAACCCTTTAGGTCAGTCAACTGTTGAATGTGAAGCGTTCTACGAGGATTTGATAATGGATTGGTTGGATCATATTCCCAGTCTCTTATGTACCTGTACAAGTAGCTTTTGAAATTAATAGCCTTGGAAAATAAGTAGACTTCGCTTGCAAGTCTCAGGGAGCTCTCTTCTCTCGACACTCGTTTCTCAGTAGTGCCAGAGCCTACCCCAAACCCCCGTCTCTTGATATTTTTCTCATGATGAAGGTTGCACAAAAATGTCCAGATTGTCTGTTAACTGAAAATAGCATAATGTGGTCGATTGGTTGTTTTAAAAGGCGTAATTACCGACTCTGAACCTCAGGTAGGTTATAGGACAACAACAAATGTTGCAGAAATTCCCAATTAGAACTGCGGAACTGCGAATATTATGACAAAGCTACACTCATTCATCATAGGCACTTAAAAATAATTCAAGCAAATTGCTACTCTCCCCAGAAGATGAGCCCTGACATCTGAGGGTACTGTCACATAACCTTTTCAAAGCAAGTTTACACGGAAAAAAAACAAATCCTATGTTGGAGAGGCCAGAGAAACTCTTGGTAAGCAGTTAGAGAAAATCACTCCAGCCAGAATAGATCAGCCACAAACTTTTAAAGAAGATAGATGCTGAAGTATACCAAGTTCTCAAGGCAGGTCTTGATATTATACCAAGGCCATCGGATCACAAATTCTCAATTATATGTTTTATAAATGTTTGAACTTTGAAGATTAATAAAAACAAGACTTTCATCAGTAACCTGCTATCGTAATGACAAATTGAACTCCCAAAAGTCTTTACGCTTTATCCACAGAAAAATTGATAGAATGGCAACAAACTACTGTGAACGCAGAATTCACGGGAGAAATCAGGTGAAAAAAAGAGGGAATCTTTTTTGTGCATCTAAAACAAAGGGTTGTTGTAGTATAGTGGTGAGTATTCTCCTGTGTAACCGTGATGTCTAACTAAACCTACCATCTCATTCCATCGTTCTTTTTTCTTTTGCCTCAAGATTACCGCTAAAAATCCTGCATACACTTATGAAGTTGAACAACTGCAAAAAAAAAAAAAAAAAAAGGAAATAGCAGTGATCACGAATAAGATTTGACTGCATTTAATATAGCTGATGATAATAACGCATACTACTGAATCATAGAGCTTGAAAGCTAAGTTCAACAGTACAGATCAAGTCCTCTTTTAACATCTAAACGAAAGCTCAAAGCCCAAATCAATAATATCTATCATTATCAATAACACTTTGAAACTTACAGAAATAATATATATATCTTTCTTTTATAATAAATAAATATTGTTAAAAAAACATAAGAAACATTAAAGAGAAGAGGCCTCAGTAAAATTTTAGAAACCCAATCCTATATGCAAGGACTAGCATACTAATGAGAATTGTATGTTAAAAGAGTGAAACCTCACCAACTTTGTCTTTTAATAAAACACACAATAATATTATTGTTTGAAACTAAAATAGACTTGTATTCTTTCATCATAAATTAACAATAACAACATCAACAATACTCAATTGAAATCCAATTAAGGCACAGAATCTGAAAAAGTTTAGTAGTATATTATCTTACCCCTATCTAGTTAGTAGAGATGTTGTTTTCAAATCACTATAATGGTAGATTAATTTTTGAATTTTCTTTTCGAAGATTATTATTATTATTTTACACTGGAAAAAACAAAAACCCCAAATTATAGATAAAACTAGCGCATAACTCTGCGGTACATTGTTCCCTGTTTGTCTTTCTGGAGGAGCTTCAGTATTGTCATCGGCGGTTCCTGGAGATTATGTAGTCCTGGATTGGCAAGAGTGGCAATTGATGTCAGTCTATCCGCACACTGGTTCCCTTCGCGATATACATGTCAAAATTCCACCTCCCAATCGTGTTGGAGGAGTCTATGGGTATCTGCCATCAAAAAATTGACATAAGAGAAAATGGGATGAGAAGATGTTGAGACCCGATCTCGGAACCGAACCCCAACCGGAAAACAAATGAAAACGCTAATAAAAAACAAAGTGGCGGAACGAATCAAACGGATCTTATGACCAAAGTGAAACGAAAGTGGGACAAACAAAGGCGAAACAGAAATTGGATTCAAAAGCGAAAGAAGTGAAACTGAATCGAAATCGAATGCGAAGCGGAAACATAAGACGAAGGTCAAAGAAACGAAATCGAATTCAAATCGAATTGGACAAATCGGATAGCAAAATGCGAAAGGACAAAAACTTAATTCCGACATCTCGGTAACGAAATTTTTGGAACCACGTCGCGTTGGAACCCTAAGACTAATCCAATTCCGAAATCGGTATAATTTTTTTTTCTTTTTTTTCATTTTATTCATTCCTTTTCATCTTTAATCAATCTTATTCAAATCAAACAAAATCCATACAATTTCTCTTTTCGGAAAAAAACATCCTCAAGCAAATCTCAAATCATAAAAACTTCTTATACATTCATACAAATCCCAAAAATCATCTTTTAACCAAAGTCTTATTCTTATTCTTTCTTTGCCATAAAAATTTCGGAAACATAACGGCTGTATTCTATACAACCCAAAAATCTGCAAAAGATTTAAACGCACTTCTATAAGTCCCAATCAAAACACACAATTCCTCGGACATCCTGTCCGGAAATTCCCATCACAAACAAACACAAACCTATACCTAAAACACTTCAATAAATCTCAATCATCAACATCATCAGACCTCCTGTCCGGAATCCAAAACACAATCAAAACCCATTCATATACAGTCATAATCATATCTCAATTTATAATCATATGCAATTTCCATTCATATCCAATCCCATTCAGATACATCTTAATTCAATACACAAGTCCATAATTTACTTACATATTCCGATTCCATAATCATACACAAACTCAATTTCATACATAAATTCATAATTTATATACATCATGACTCAAAAGCTTAAGAACATTAATGGCTTTCCAAGCCACATACAAATCCAATACTAAAATCAAACTTTACACAAAAATACAAGCTATTCAAAATCGAACAAAACGTTTTGACATTCTTTCATCCGATCTCCTGCTCGAATAATTGGAGATGGGGATGAAAGGGGGTGAGCTAGACAGCTCATGGATAACATATTTATAAATTGAAAAATAATCAAAAATCATTTCTCAAAATATTTGCCATTTTTAAACCTTTCACAGTAGAAAATTTTTCAAAACTTATTTCTCAAGCCTTTTAACTTTTCAAAACATTCATAAATAAATTTCCAAAATTTTCACGATTTTAAAACTCATTTTCTCATTTCTCAAAATTCTCAAATTTTTACCAAATCATGCACAATTTCAAAAACATGAATGCATCACATCATCAATGCATCAAAAATATTGACAAAAATTAAAAAGCACATAACATATCAAACGGTTTAGGTCGGTTCAAAACGGAACGTACTGCACATTCCCGTATAGCGGTCCTGTGCAACCGTGAACAGAACGTACTACACCTTCCCGCATAGAGGTCCGGTGTAGCCGTGAACTTATGGGAGTCTGAAATTGGAGCTCCAGTGCCACTAATGGGCAGGCAGGAGAAGCCTTTAAAAACGAGACAGTGCACTGACTCTAACTTATGGGACCTAACCAAACCCATATAACACATTTCATGTTTGAAAATCAGATTGCCCGAAGGCACATTTCGAAGCTTGATTTTTCATATCATGTCATATCAAACAAAATGCCATTCATAAATTTCCAAAATTGCAAAAATTCACATAG
>JANZLX010000002.1:8561019-8577144 GCA_025531955.1 Erythroxylum orinocense | reverse complement strand
AATAAACAGTACCGTCCTTTGCATAAGTCGACTTATCCAATGTACAAGTCGACTTATCGGTGCTGAATGCGTGTAAGTCGACTTATCCAAGGAACAAGTCGACTTGTACACGACTTACACTTACAATAAGGACCCTAAAGATCCATATGCAATTGTTCAAAACATGCAAATGTACTAATACTGCTCTTAGGAAAAGGAAGTCTAGTTTGTTTTGAGAAATGACATATATCACATGATTGTCCAGAAAAATTCATATTATTGAAGGAATCTTACAACTGTTTCATTACAGCGAGGGATGGATGGCCCAATCTTTGGTGCCAAAAACCATCAACAATAGCACTATGACATTGTATTGGCTCATTGATACTGTTATCTAAATGTGTGGTGTAAGATAAAATGGTATTTTTATGAAAAGAATATTTGTCAAGAACATGGAGTCCTGTAATTACCTTTCCAACTGCTAAGACCTCATCAATCACAAGGTTCAGCAGAACACAAAAGGTTGCATAAAAGGTAAATTTGGTAGGAGACTGACAAGCTAGTTTGTTCACAGAAAGTAGGTTATATTTGAACGAAGGTATATGCAAAGAGGATGACAGACAAAGATTATGATGAAGAATAATATCCTCTGTGAAATCCACTGTCTTAACTGTGCCATCTGATAGGTGAACAGGGGTATATTTGGCAACAGGTTTAGGTTTATCAAACAAACTAAGATCATGACAAATAAGATTTGAAGCACCTATGTCTATTATCCAAGAATGACATTCAATTGAACTAACTGAACTAAAAGAATGATTGAGAATGCTACATGCAAAGTCGTTATAGTATGCAAAGTTGATGACATCTCCTCCCTTGGCTTTCATCTGAATCTGCTTCCCTTGAACTTTCATAAAACTCACAATCCTTGTTGAATCATTGCTGCCATGTCTTGTTTCCGAACTGGTTCCTTTATACCCTTCTCTACTGAGTAATCCAAAGGTGAATCACTGATATCCATAAGCTCCTTATTCATATCCCCTCCTTTTTTATCTTTTGAACCCTTATACCAATCTAGATACCCATGAATCTTGAAACAGGTATCTCTTGTACGTCTCTTCATCTTACAAAAATCACAAAACATGTCCTCCTTATTCATCTGTTTCTTAGAAACACCTCTGCCGACCCCTTTTGCACTATTGCTACCATAATTACATATATTATCATCAAAAGAAATGTTAACCTCCCGTTGTTTTTCAGCCTTAACAACCATCGAATAAGCCCTATATACATGAGGCAAAGGTTCTATCACAAGTATCTGACTCCTAATTTCATCATATTCTTCATTCAATCCCATAAGAAATTGAACCAATCGATCATTATCCCCAAACTCAACAAACTGTTTAAGGGATCCACATAAACATTGTTTTAGGGCTTCGCATGAACACTACGGGATGGGAGCCAAACAATTCAGTTCATCCCACAAACTTTTGAGTTTAGTAAACCCACAACCTTTTGAGTTTAGTAAAATACCTGGAAACAGATAAATCCCCTTGTAAAATCGAACTAATCTCTCTCTTAAGTTGATACAACAGCGGCCCATTACAGTCTCCATATCACTGCTCTATGTCTTTCCAGAGATCCCTAGTTGAGCTCGTGTACAAAAAGGACTCCATGATGTCTTTGGAGATAGCGTTAAGTATCCACGATGTGACCATAAAGTCAACTCGACACCATCGATCATAGTCTGGTGAACTTTCTTTCGGCATTTCACATTTTCCATTGATGAAATGAAGCTTCAGCTTTGCGTCTAAAGCTATTCGCGTCACATGACTCTAAGATAAGTAGTTATTCCCACTTATGGAGTCGTAACGAGAACCATTCTAGGATGATCTGAGTTCTGTAGAAACATCGGATTGTCGTCATCATTCATACTTCCAAACGATGATCTCAAACTACTGATGCCGTTTACCATGATTCAGCTTCGTAGATGTGTGGATCTACCCAGTTCTTTGATATCATGAAGAAACTGTAAACACTCTAGGGATTTGATTTTAACAAAGTAATTTGAAGCACAATAAAATGGTTATTCTCATTAACATGAATAAAAAACAGGATGGTATATATACCATCATTGTCTTTTATACAAAACAACAACAACTATTACATAAAACACAAATCAGCCAAAACTATACAATACATCAATATTCTACACTATAAATACAAATACAAAAATATTCTACAACATTGCTTGAATTACATATTTAAGAAGCATATCTTTTCCTACCTCATAAATGAATATGGTTCTTCAAGATGCTACTTAGTTCCATTTTATCTCCTTCAACTACTAAAAAATAACCTTGTTGCATCCTTCAGTAAAAGAAGGGAGACCAAAAAGTTTTCAATCTAAAAGGTTCTTAAATACACTAAAAATGGGTGAAATATAATCTATATAACAAGATAGCACATTAGAGCTAAAAAAGTACTTAAATTTTGAAAATTAATGATTTGACTCAATTCATATTGCTTTAAGATGCACCTCATATGATGGGTTTCATCATTCGTTGAATTAAAGAAAAATAAGTTGTCATCTTCAAAAGGCAGATGTGAAATCAAAAGGGCAGATCTACAAATATTGCACTCGTGAATCTATTATTTCTTATTGGTTTGCTGCATCTCACAATCGAGAATCATAAGGCCCAATAATTCACCACTGAAATTAATAGAAAACTAAATAGAATAGAATAATAACTTGACCATGTAACCTTAAGTTTATATAAAACCCAATTTAATCAGGATTTTGTGAAGAAAATACAAATCGACACAGTTACAAGGTTTGCTAATATAGAATTTAAGAGTCATATTACTCACTTTACCCTTCCTCTTTCACTTTAATGTTGACTAAAATTTAGAGACTACTTTAAGAAGAATAACTTTTAAGCAATTGGGCACCACTTTAAACATCACTTTGTATAATACATTATAAAGAGTTTTTAGCCTAAAATCTCACATGTATAAAGGTTGGTTACATTTGAGAATTAACACAAGTGTAGCATCATTCAAAAACACAAGAAGCTCATAAGACTTCATCTAGCTCAAGCAAGCCCAAAAATATTCGAACTAATCAACTCCTATTCTTAGTCATAACTTCAAGAACAATAACATCCAAAACAATACATGTACAAGAGCATATGAGATCCTTTGTGCCTATTAGGGTGTTCCAACCATGTGCTATTTAATTTTATCCACACATTTATATAGGTCTCACATAAATGTGTGGAAGAAATTTAATGAAACAAAGTAGGGACTGGTTAATAGGAACAGAAGATTTGGTCCCGTACAAGAGTTGCCTATAATAAATGAAGATTAGAAGTAATTTAAGACAATGGCCTTTATATCCTCGTGATTATTATGCCAATCATCCTTTCATCTTGGAGTTTAGAAATTAAATTTACCCTTTTCCTTAAAGAAGTTGAATGAAAGAATTTTGTATTGACACTCCCTTCTTTAAGCCAAAAAACCTTTAATTGACACTCCCTTCTTTAAGCCAAAAAAAACCTTTGATTGACACTCCCTTCTTTAAGCCAAAAAACCTTTGAATGTTACTTCTAGTAAAGTTTATACTGAATCAAAATTTCCCCAAACTTCTTAGTCTGATAACAAGATATTCTGCTATAAAACTAACTAGTAATTGTAAAACTTTAATCACAAAGGACTTTCTCGTAATGTTTCAGCTTATCCAAAATATTATAAATTACAATATCAACTCCTTTTAACTACTTCAGCCAAAAACTCCTTCCTTAATAATGCAATTTTAAAATGAAAATGCTTAGCGCAATTAAAATGTTTCATACCATCCACAAATAGTAAAATAAGAGTGATACAAAGTCAGAGCTAGTAAAGTTACCAAAAAATAGTATTTGTTAAGAGCTATTATCCAATAAAAAAGACTTCCCACTGCATATTTGAGCAAAATATTGGCTACTAAACACTTGAGGTTCTTTAATTATGAGGAGTTCCTAACAATGCAATAATATCTTAATGGTAGAAATTTAAGGTACAAACTAATCATCAAAGCGTCAAGTACCTACTTAAACAGAGAATCTCCACCCATTTTCAACAAGCATGGTTACAAAGTTCATTTAGGTATAAAATTGAGGTTGTATATAGAAGTACGAAGAATTACAAAGTTACAGATACTCTATTGAGGATAACTAGCACTATTTTGCTACGCCTAACAATCTCTTAAGTCTATACTTAGTTAATGGATGAGATTAAGGAAAGTTGGGAGAAAGACATGATCATTCAATATATTATTAGAAGGTTGAAGACATGAGAATTAAACTCCAATAACTATGAGTGGCAAGAAGAATTAATCAATTGGAAAGGAAAATTGGTGATTGATTTTGGTATTAAGTTACAAAGAAAATTTCTCTCCATAAGTCACGATGGGAGGAACTATATTTAGGGATGTCTCATGGGCTAGTGAAAAAAGCATGAGAAACGTTGGATTCTCTGAGAAGCTGTAGCCTCTACTAGCTCCAGAATTGTGTCTGGAAGAGATCAGTGTAAATTTTATAGAGGGATTACTTATACTTAAAGATAAATCATTATTGTAGTATGGTGGACAGATTAAATCAACTAAAATAGCCCATGTGCTCCTTGATTATTTCTTTAAACCCCACGGAATGATAGAAAGCACAGCAAATGATTAAGACGCTATATTTTGAAGGGTATTTTAGAAGGAAACCTTCAAGTTACAAGGAGTGAGTTTAAACTTCTCAACGGCATATCACCGCCAATATGATAGACAGAGGCAGTAAATAAAATATTAGAGAATTACCTATGATACGTTTACATAGGCACTCCCACTTGATGGTTCAAATGGATATTATTGTTAGATTGTGGTATAATAGTAGCACATATCAAGCAACATTTTAACACCCTCCATTTGATATACTGTACGGTTATCTCCCCTACGTATGTTCCTTGCTTCACTAAATATTTTAAGAATTTGGTGGTGGATCAAGTGATGAAGGACGGGGAAACAACTCTAGCCAATATACGGTTTCATCTCATGAGAGCTTAAAATAGGATGAAGTATCAAGCAAGCAAAAGAAGGACAAAGGGGGAATTGGAAGTTAGACAATGGGAATTGTTAAAGCTTCAGCCTTACAGACAACATTCATTGGAAAAGTGGATCAACCATAAGCTCTCTTCATATATTACAGGCTCGTAAAGAAGGTAGGTAAAGTGGCATATGAGTTGTTGCTTTCCCCATGATCCCTCATTATCTAATGTTCCATGTATCTTAACTTTAAGAAGCTCATTCATATAATGTTCCATGTATCTCAAGTTAAGAAGTGTGAATAATTAATAATTCTAATCACAATAAATCTATAAACTAAATACTGGTGTAGTGGACTGATACCTCACATGAAGAGACAACTTGGGAATCTTTACAAGAACAAGAGGAATATATTGCATAACTACATATGGGGGATTATCATAAGCAGAACCTAACTTTATATCGTTGTAGCGAACATATATGAGAATCAGTAATCAGTAATAAAAATTGATTTTTATTTTACAACTTGATTAGCCTTAGGCCTTTGTGACTCGAGGCTAGCTAAACCTATTGTAAAGTCAAAAAGTGATATCACTTAGATTAAAGAGGAAAAACTTCACCATATAAATACATATTTATTGTACTTTTATTTTTCAGCTCACTATTTAACGTCGAGATCTTTTCCATCTAGAGAAAATGATGCAAGATAAAATAGGCCTACATCAAAACTATGTGTGATATCAAAATCAATTTGACTAGTGCCCTATTATTACTATTTACCATTTGATTATTATCATTAAAAATCTATTATAATTTTTATTAGATTTCCATTTTAATTTTAATTAGTACTTATTAGCAAGAATTATTATTATTTAGGATTTTCTAATTATGTTTAGTTTATTATTTAGTATTTATAATAATGTCATAGATGAAACCATTAAACATATACCTTGAATGATTAGTAATTGAATACTCTTAAATTTTGGCTCTTTATCTATGTTTTAACATAGGACAAAAACAATTTTAAAAAAAAACATAGGACAAAAACACATATTGACCATATATTAGAAAAATAAAGAAAAAAAAATTGAGTACTCAATTGTTAATCATATAAATTATGCATGGTAAAACTCAACGTACCTCAATGTACAAGACTCTCCGCTTTACGAGGGTATGTTTACAAAGAGGCTATTTTCGTAATTCAAACTTATAATTTTCTGATCACAAAGGAGCAACTTTATCAGTTACTCAAAAGTTTACCCTCATAAATTATGCTTAGTAATTTGGTAAAAACTTCTATTTATAGAGTTCTAATAAAAAAACCAAATACAATTACACATAATTTAAAAGTTCTAATTAAACTGAAATAAAAACTTAATAAAATATATAATAAACTTATAATACTGATATAAATCTTAATAAACAAATATTGGTAACAATAATGGATCCTATTAAACTTGGTCCTGATATTACACTTAACTTCCAGGCCTACTTTTGCGCAAATGCCGAGAAGCAAGGATCTATCGCTATTGAATTTGAGCAACCGCAAGAAATCCGCCTATGCCCCATAAGCCGTACACTATGAAGAAATCCAGTCCGCCATAGGCATTTGGAAGAAGTTGGGTTGAAGAAAAAGTAAATTGCTTGTATTACGTTATGCAATTGGCTATGGCCTCTAAGGAGGTTCAAAATACACATTAGTATAGAGCCTAATCAGATTCGACAATAAGCTCTCTAAGACCAATTTTCAATGCCAAATAGACCCCGAATTCTTGTCGAAACCCAAAAATGTCGAAAAACCACTTGGTGATCACTCTTAAATCTTCCTTAAATCCTTTAATTGTTCCAGCACCAGAATGAATGCCTATGCAACAACATTTCCAGTCATCCGAAGGCAATGCTTAAAAGTGAAAAAGTCTCAATCTTTAACCTCCTCGTGATTATAGAACAATATCCCTTTGAAAACAAAATCAGACTGTAGCTACAATGCAATCCGTACTCAATTAAGTGATTGGCAGCTAGAAATTGAAAAAAATAAAAGCAGAATAAATATTGTGTACTACTGAAATTCTGCGTTTGGATTTTCCCAGGCTCCTAGTAATTGTCCTTATAAAAAAGAAAACCAACTGCCTGTCTGCTCTTAAGTACCTGGATTTTATATCCTATTAATCCACAGAATTTAACATAGTTTTGAGAGATGAGGATAAACAGAGGAAATAATGATAATCTTGGAACTAAGTGAAATAAGCAATAATACTCGTACAAATTATGATTATTGAAGATCAATAACGTTTTTGATACAGACTAGAACTACAAGAGTGAATAATTCTCACTCGTGATAAATCTTCGCCTCGTGCAACACACAAGCACAATTCTCACTTCCTAAATCTGCAGCAACACATGGCGGCTTAACGTTTCCTTCTTGATACCAAGTTGAGCGCTTTTCAATTAATTCATTCAAAAAATCATCCAACTTGTCAATGGTGACATTGGGCATGACCACAACATGAGCAATGTTTCCTTGGCAGGCTAACTGCCAACGGCGAACAAACTCCTCATCCAATGGCCGCTCAAACACCACAGTGCTGCTCAGCTCATTTAGCATAGCACTGATTCCAGCATCTTGCAGTCGATCCTTCAAATAATGAGCATTCCGAAGACATTTCTGTACTTCCTTTTGGAACCCCTTGTAACCCTTTCTGTTGAGCGTGTACCAAAGGAATATAGGGGCATGGCCGTTACGGCTTCCCATGATTGTAGCATCCCTTGAAGCAAGGTACTCAACATTCCTCGACAGGACATTAATATGCTCCAACCTAGTTATCTGAACTCCACATGGCATTGGACATCCCACAAACTTATGTCCAGAAACACTTACACTTCCAATGGGCTTTTTGAAACTAACCTTTGGCGCCTGTACACAAACAACAATAACCCAAACAATCAGTCATGAAAGCTGCCAAGAGAGAAAAACTAAGAATAAGCAAAATATTCCGCAGGAGATACAAATTAAATATAGAAGACAATTTTACACACAAAAATCTCAAGAAAATCAATGGTATTTACACATTATTGGTATGCTCTTTCTACCTGCCGGGGTACCTCTATATTATGTAAATTCGGGTAAAATCACTTACGCGTTTCACGAAAGGCATCATAAGTCCAAATAAAGCTCCATCACAGTGAATGTAAAACCGGTCATGCGTAAACCCTGTTTCTTCAAGGGTCTTTATCACAAGATCCAGATCATCAACAGCTCCTTTAACAGTTGTGCCTGTAAAAGGGATAAATCATAAGACAAACAATGTTGACACCTGCCAATACAATGGTAAGTTATATATATCTGTCATTCAGTGTGTCATTACTTGATTGTGTGTGTGTGTGTGTGTGTGTGAGAGAGAGAGAGAGAGAGAGAGAGAGATACCTATGTTAACATTTATAATGGCCGGTCTATCCTTGTTAGAAGCTAGTTTAGCTTTAAAATCAGCACAATCAATCTCGCCTGTGATTAGGCAGTTAACCTTCACACATTCCATTCTATACATTCTTGCTGCTTTAAATACAGAATAATGTGATTCTCTTGATGCATACAGAATTCCATCAGGAAGCACTTCCCTCCTGCATGTCAGTTTAATGTCACCCTCCATTTGAACACAAGAAAGAATCAAATTCAGAAATGCATTCCAATTCCAAAGCTCAAAACTACTAACCCTACTAAAATCCCATGGAGATTGCCCTCTGTTCCACAATTGGTAATGTAACCCCAGTATTCATTTTTCTCTATCTCCCACAAACGGGCAAACCAATCTAAAACACCCACTTCAAATTGTCTTGAATGGACACCATAGTTGCTCTCAATGAATGGATCACCAAGATTGTTGATGGAGAAATGCTGCAACTGCCCCAGAGCACCGTAGTCGAAGTCCAGATTATAAGGATAACCTGTAATTGAATGAATATTAGGAGGATAGTAATTGAAAATTTTAAATTAAGCAAACATAAACATATGGGACCTTGTAATCATTTGAAGGACAATGAAAGTAAAGGAAAACAAGTAAAACTATAGTGTAGTTTATTCAAAAAGAATCCAGATCCATCCGATTGAAGCTAAATACCCTCTGAATTTGTACAATTTGACTACCAACGAACAAGGAACCGAACAGTTAAGGATGCTGGTCAGTAAAGATCATACACAAAGTAATCCAAGATTAAGATGATTAGTTCATACAGATGCTTCGTTTACTAGCAAGAAAGAAATATCATGTTCAAAAGCAAAGAACCAGAAAAGCGTTGTGCAAGACAGCAATTCCAAGGCCTCTATCAATTTGAATGTGCTTAAGCATACATGTTAACACCATATAATCTTACCCTCTTATATCAATGTGAATAACAAGAGTTGTTAGTTATAGATACAGAAGCTTCAATCCCATTCAATGTCAACTAACTTCAGCTTAAATAAACACGAAAGAACAAAAAAGAGATTGTCCAGTCAGATCCGAGTAACCGATACAATACAAACAACCACCTCATTCTCCAAACAATAACTAAACTTACCAACAACTTCAACACGCTTCTCCAAATATCAGAAATGAAGCATTCACTCATTGAAGAAGAAGATAAGACTACAAATATATAGAAAACGAAAAGGATAATCCATAATACCTAAATGGTGTTTAGTCCTTTCAACCAAGTTCTTCCGATAGCGAGCCAAAACGCTAGCCATGTAAGCCTCCTTATCACCGGTGAACTCGTCGTTGGCTTCGGGCTCGGTGACCTCCAGGCACGTGGTGTGCACGTTCCTTCCCAGAACTATATCTTTTCCATTTCCCTCGGCCGCCGCAAGCGGTGGAAGGAGCTCCGTTCCATCAACCGTCGTCGGATCGAAGTCCTCGGACAAGAGCCCAACCGGCACGGCACCTACTTCCATGGCAGTCTCTGAAACAAGATACACATTAGAGTTTCTATGTGCAGATCTAAAACCTGAGGTAGAAAGAGAAACAGAAAAGAAGAGTACGAGTAAGTGTGCGCATACAAGTACGTGAATGGAATGGTGGTGGCTACAGCTTTAATTGGAATAGGCAGTGAAAGCGAAGAGAAGGGAGGAGGAAACCCGAGGGGGCTGTTACAATTTATAGACCTTTTTCATATTGTTATTTGCTTTTGATTTGGAACGAATAAGGTTAGTTTATTTTTATTTTAAAATAATTTTTATAATAAAATTGAACGCAGAATAGACACGTTGGTTTCGCGTGTTAGTTTGTCCCAGTGAAAGGGAAACTTGTTCTGCAATTGCCTTACCCTCCAAGTGCTAACTCATAAATCGTAAAACAAAAAGCTTTCAAGAATCTATTCCATGTTGAAGCTATAAGTGGATTGTTCAATAAGTCATCCCTTGAAAATAGGATTCTCAATTTTAATCAAGATTAGATCATAAAGCTCTTAAAGATTATAAAGACCAAAGTAAATGGGTGTGTTTTAGTCTAAAATCTTAATTTATATGATTTTGATAAAATCATGAAAGTTTGTTCGCCGGTTGAATGTTTGAATTTGCTTGATTTTTTTTTTAAATTTTATGAGATGTTTTAGGAGAGTTTTAATTATAAGAAAGTGTCTTTAAATTATTCACATTTAAACTAATCTTCGTTCAAATTAAGTCAGCCCGTAAAAGGTAAAATACTGGTTAAACAAATTTTTTCACTTTCAAAACTTAAACTCGAGACTTATAATTAAAAGATGAGAGTACTGAATCATTCACACTAATCACAGTTGATTTTAATTGACTGAAACACTTCTTACTCTTCTTACCGTACGATAAGATGACTTTGAATCCAATCAAAAGATTTCGAAGATAATTAATACACAGTCACACTTGGACAGCCCAATCACAAAGGCCTTATTGTAATCTTTACTAAACTCAATCTTTAAGTTGATAGAATAAAATATACGGAACATAAGCTTCTTACTAGTTATTTACATGAAAGCTTAATCTATCTGTGTCCAGTCCTTGGGATCAAAATATTTCTTACAAGTACCAAATTCCAATCCAACCGTTCATTGTCAACATGGTCCTACGTGATTTGAGTTCTTTTTAAGGTAGTTATGTTGAATAATAATACAAAGTACAAGATAAGAAATGAATCGTTAAAACTAATTAATCAACGAGGTTAGGCTAAGGGTGGGGGATTAGGACAAAGTTGGCAATACCAGAAAGATCCAATCCAGCCATGATAATTCCAAAGCTCTTTTTTAAAATGAAAAGAAACTCTGTGATCACAAATATTTCAAATTAATTTCAATTTTTATCATAGGCCAACAAAACCTAAACACTAACGACAGCCTTACCCGAAATCCCCAGCTTATCCCTCATCTCCCAACCCGTGACCCGTCCTCCCTTGCCACCGCAGCAACCACCATGGACGACTCTCCGATGAACAGCCTCCCTCAAGACACCCTCCACCAGATCTTCTCCTCCCTCCCTCTCCGTCAAATCGCTGTCTGCCGATCCGTCTGCAGATTCCTCGATCAAATGTTGACCTCTTCCTCCTTCACCTCTCTCATCTCCGACCGACAGCCTCTCCGTCTCCTCGCTCTCCGCCCTCCCCACCTCCACCGTCACCACGCCGCCACCGCGCCTACGTCCTTTCTCAACGTCTACGACCCTGATCAGACCCAGTGGCTTAGATTTGATCTCAGCTTTTTGCCCTTCAGGTCTCTCCACCCCGTCGCGTCGGCAAGTGGCCTCGTCTATCTATGGGGTGACTCGGCGAGTTCTGCCGAGTCTAACAATAAAGCTCTTGTTGTTTGTAACCCGTTGACTCGCCGATTCAAGGTGTTGCCTCAGTTGGGGTCTGCCTGGTCAAGACATGGTGCCGTTGTTGTTGACTCGGCGAACCGTGTTATGGTACTCACTGAACTCGTGGCTCTTTACTTGTCAAGTACAATTGCGAGCTCCTGGCTTACATTTTCCTCTAATCTTCCGTCAAAACCCAGGAGTCCGATTTTAGTTTCGGACTCTGTTTTTGCCTTATGTGACGTTGGGTCTCCATGGAGGTCTCAATGGAAGCTGTTTACGTGCAAAATATCGAATCTCTCCGGTCCGAACAATACTGGCAACTACAGCAACGGGAGTACATCGATATCAACGAATCACAACAAATGGGTTTGTTTAGAAAAGCACGAGTGGGCGGACATTTTTGATATAATGAAACGGCCACGATTGGTACGAGGAAGTGGGAAGAAATTGTTGATGGTTGGAGGGTTAAAGTCGACGTTTTCATTGAACCCGTCTTGTTCGACGATATTGATATTGAGATTGGACTTGGAGAGGTTGGAATGGGAAGAGGCTGGGAGGATGCCATTGGAGATGTATAGGTGTTTTCAGGAATCGAGTAAATTGAAGGTGTTTGGTGGTGGTGATAGGGTTTGTTTCTCGGCGAAGAGGGTTGGGAAATTGGCTTTGTGGGATGATTGTGGAGCAGATGGCGGTAGAGTAGTTTGGAGGTGGATTGATGGAGTGCCGGGTGGTGGTGGTGATGGGCTTTCTAGAGGTTTTCTTTTCGAACCCAAGCTTGCCGATTTAGTTTGATACTTGAATTGATATGTGCATTCTTAGAATTGAGCTGAGACGATAAACTTGTAATTAGTTCTGTCATTTTCTTTGAAGAACCTGTTGCGAATCATAATCACCTGGTTTTTGGTTTTACCATTTGAGAAATATAACATAATGTTCTTGGCTTGTTAAACCTTCAAACGAGAATTGTTTGTGTCTATAATAACACAGCATTTGTATATCCTCTAAATAGGAGCTTGCCTGAGAGCATGTGAAATATACACAACCTTCATCAAATCTTCATGCCTGCCGACCTTGATTAATGTATTTCTGAATTTCATGTTCCTTCCTACTCTCTGGAGGGAGCTTATAAGCCATCAAGTGTAGCTTTCATACTAGCCCTTGACAATTCCTCAAACGATCGTTCCTTTCTTCATACATCTATGTCTGCCATAACTCTCATCTCTCTCAATTTAAAGATTGTGCCCAACTAGTTTTGAGCTGCATATTCCCCAGTATGAATTTGCACTAATAGCGTGTCTGTGCCACCCCTTGTAATCACACTACTATTGTATGCACTAATAGCGTATCTGTGCCACCCCTTGTAATCACACTACTATTGTACCTGAGATTTCGAATTCTGAGACAAGTTGGAGTGACGTGTTTCTCTGCGTCCAAAGTGAAAGAGCTATTTTCGGCAGCCTTATGTCTGCCGCAGTTTGGTCTTCACCAGACGAGTTAATACAGTAAAGCAGGGAAGAGATTCCGTTTTCTGTTTTGACTTACAAATAAATCTACATATTCTTCTATCAGTTGTCCTGCGTAGTCGGTGTGTATTATCTTCCCTCGGGTCTGAATATTTGGTTTGCGGAGATCTCTGTCAAGCTTGCTTTG
This sequence comes from Erythroxylum orinocense, assembly GCA_025531955.1. Lineage (NCBI taxonomy): Eukaryota > Viridiplantae > Streptophyta > Magnoliopsida > Malpighiales > Erythroxylaceae > Erythroxylum > Erythroxylum orinocense. Next base: position 8,563,654 of record JANZLX010000002.1, on the reverse strand, counting down.
TTTAAGTTCTGAGATGCTACATATTGCTGAAGTTTTGAAAGGCATTGATTTAGCACATTTAGGATACAAAAGAATCTTTTTTCTGACCTATGGTAAAAATTGGAGGAGGAAGACTCATCCTACATTGAGTCTGCCGTAAGATTGATATATTTAGAGAATAATTGCTTGAATTTTATTTAGTGGTGAGAGACATTTATAAGGACTGATACTGGTAGAGGAAGGGATCGGATCAGGATAGTATCCTAACTACTCACGGAATCTTAACTAAATAAAAAAAATCTGGTTATTAAGGAAAATAAAATAAACCACAGATTTATTGCGGTCCACTTCTTTGTCTGATATTTCTACCCAATAAAAGTGCCTACATCATCACTTTCCTCCGGGACTTTGATCTTGTGCTCAAGTTGAAACTCATGCTAAGCTTGTTGGAATGCAGCAACTGGTTCTCATGTGGCATCCTCTGGTTGACACCCTGTCCACTGCAGTAGTAGTGCACGTGTACTCCTGTTTAACCCCCTGCTGCAAAAAATGGCCTGCGGAGTAAGAAACACTTTTGCCATCATAAACTGGTGGTAAGGTACCCATAGTAGCTAGTTGTGACATGTGGAAGATATCATGTAGTCTATTTCTGCCGATAGCTCAAGTCCATAAGCAAACGATCCTACTCTACCTACGACCTTAAGATGACCAAAAACTGTTTGGTTAATGTTAACTAGTAGAATGGGTGAATTCGCAGCCATGCCCAATCCCCAACGATAAAACTCAATTCTCGATGCCCTTAATCATAAGTATTCTTCATCCTTTGTTGAGCCTGTAAGAACCTATCACGAGCAACTTGTAGTACTCCATCCCTTTCCTGGAGTGCTTTATCAACAACTTCAATTCGGGTAGAACTCAGCTACGTAAGACAGTAGCCAAAGAGCTGCCCTGCCATAAATCAATTGGAATGGGTTGGTACCAAGAGCAACACTGGGCCTAGGATACCCAATCAACCCATTGCGGTCACTAGTAATCACCACGAGTACATTTTGATTGTGCGGTTGACAACTTTTGTCTAACCATTGGATTGAAGATGGTAAGCTGAGGAGAAGGATAGCTTAGAACCACTGAGGCTGAATAGCTCCTTCCAAAACAAATTAAGGAAAACCTTGTCTCGATCCGACACTATTGTTTTAGGAAGGGTACGAAGTCTGAACACTTTTGCAAAGAAAACAGTAGCAACTGATATAGCAGTATAGAGATGGGCCAAAGGTAGAAAGTGAACATACTTGGAAAATTCATCAACTACTATCATTAGTACTGATTTACCCAAATCTTTGATGATCCCTCGGCAAAATTCATAGAGATATCAGCCCAAGCTTGTTGTGGTACTGGAAGAGGTTGAAGTAGTCCCTCATATTGCAAATTCTGGCATTTTCAACACTGTCAGACTAAACAATTATACATAAATTCTAAGGTAGCTTCATACCCTACGACACTGTTAGACTAAACAATTATACATAAACTCTAAGGTAGCTTACTTCATCCCCTACCAATAAAAATCGTTGTGAACATATTATAGTGCCTTTAGCCTACCTCATGGACCATATCATAGATAGCCGAAATGATGGTGGTGTAAGATAAACGGTGAGTAGTAGGTATACAGTATACTCTTCGTTTGAAGAAAATCAGGCTATCCCATATAGCTCAAATTGTTCCCAGGTCACCTTGTTCAATGCATTGTTGAAGTTGTAACATCTTACTATCTTTTGCCAAAATATCATCAAAAATTACTACTTGAGGCAAAGAGACTGCCATGAGATGTGGAGTCCTCATTTCTCCTAGATGGAGAATCAACAACTTTATTCAACTTCCTTGCTTTGTACTCCACCCGAAAGTCAAACTCCAGTAATTTGATTATCCAGTGTTGCTATGGAGATGTAGTAAGACGTTGTTCTAATAGATACTTGAAACTAAAATGATGAGTGTGGATGAGAAAGTGCATTCCCTAACCCTGTGTTTGGTTAGTGCCCTCAGAGGTGAGGACGGATGACAAGGACGTAAAAGTTATGTTCTTCGTCTTGTTTGTTTGCCGTTCTCAATTATTTTTGTTTCGTCCTCGAAAGACAAGGACAGTATTATTTTTATAGGGCTGAACCATAATACGTAAATAAAAGAGAAGAGAAAGCAAAGGTTTTGGCTTAAAGCAACATTTTAACACCATATTATTATTGATAGCAACAAGCTCATTATATAGAGCTAAAATGTAACAGAAAATTTTAGATATTTGCTAAAGATCACAAAATTTTAGATATTTGTTTTTGCAATGTAGGCATGGTGGATATAAATCATCATTGATTCTGTTGTTGTCGATCTTGTTGAAATTCTTATTTTCGTTTCCTCCGGAATTTCTTTCTTTTCTTTGTACATCTTGATTTGAGTCATTGTAGAATTTGTTAGCAATGTCCAGAACGTTGTAGTCTTCATCTATTGCTTCCCAAACATCCATAACATCAAGATGAGCTTTCATTCGAACAGCTCAAACTTGATAGTTTTCACCATCAAAAATTGGTGGTGCGCCTTGAGACAGTTGTGATTCAATCTCCATTGCTTGAAGATGGTTGTAATTCTTGTTGTAATTCTGGGTTGTAAATCA
>JANZLX010000002.1:8531806-8546526 GCA_025531955.1 Erythroxylum orinocense | reverse complement strand
TTTTTTATTCCCTTTCCAAGATAGATTACAATCCTATTTATAATAGAATTCTAAAACAAATATCTCCTACATTCTCGGCATTATCTGTCCATATAACTAGAAATGAAACTAACAGCTTTTTATTCGAAAACAGATAAACAAACTAACGGAAATAACAAAAAGCTGGTGCAAGATAAACAAAACATCCTTCGCATCTGCATATCCCACGTCTGTACGTCTATCTTTCCAAAATCTGAAAGCAATGTAAGACGTCTAATTTCTGGTGCAAGAAAAAGCATCCTCTACGTTTGCTGCCTGCATGACCCTATCAAATCTGAACGCAATGCAAGACGTCTAATTTCTGGCGCAAGAAAAAGCATCCTCTACATTTGCTGCTTGCATGACCCTATCAAGGACCTTTTCCGTTCTCTAATTGATGCTTTACATTCCAACGGGGAGTTTTTACGAGAAATGGTGAAATCATATAATGACGGTACTGCTCTATTATTAAACCCAAAAAGATAGTGACAACTGAGCAAATAAAATTTATCTTTTAAAAACTCAATTCAACTCTGCTAATTTCCAGTTGAAATTGAAAAGGAAGAGAGGGAGACAGGAACTCATTTGTCCTCCGAGCAAACAAGACCGAGGAAGAAACAGAAACTTTAAAACTAAAAACATAACTGGAAACTCACCGTAAAAAGAATCGGTAATAACAAATTAAGATGCTTTTTTTATTACGTCATCAACTAAAACACTCTAATCTTATCCACCCGTCACTGTAAGCTGAGCGTCATCCCAATATATAACATATAACATCTTTCTACAGTTTCCTTTATTGGTGCTTGGAGTAATAAGAAGAGCTAATTACTTATTACTTGGTTTTGATCCACGTGTTCAGTAGGACCTAAGCACTTTTTCTTTTCAGTAGATGCTAGCATTCTCTATCTTTTATCGATCTTATTAAATTCTATCTCTTTATTTATGCAAAAATTTAAGTATTTTTTTTTTTGTAGTCGTAGATACTAGAATTTTCTGTCTCCTACCTTATTTTATTAAATCACAAACATTTATTTGTATAAACTCACATAAATAAATGACTGAGATTTAATAAAATAGAGATAAAATAAGAGACTATCCTAATTATAGAATCTCAATATAAACACGTGCCCCTTGCGTATTATGATATCTATGTAATGTTTAAGTTGGTACTTTTAATTAATTTGAAATTGAATTACGTGTAGTTAATTTAACAAAGTAATCAAGTCGAATAAATTCTCCGTATGGAATATCATAAGTTAGAATTTAAATCCTCCTTTAGAAATTCCTACTCTTAGGCAGCTACTCTCCTATATACATGTTGGATATATAACTTTTACGTGACAAAGTCAATATTTAGAAATATTGCCACATGTGAATATATAAAATCTCAAATCTAGTGATTCCAGTTTGATACGCTATAATTATTCCCACAATAACATAGGGTTTAGCCTCTAAAAGGGTGTAAGTAGATAGAGAACCTTGTGCTAACAGACAAATTCCATAATAGTATATTCCCTCCAGGAAAAAGGGTAAGATTCCATTAAATCACATCACTTGATCTATTATTTGAACATTGTTCAACGAGGAAAGGGTAACAGACAAGTATTTCCCCCAGCAAACAAATCCACCAGTTGAGGAAAATGCTTGCATACAAATGGCTATGCCAATAGTTTAGAAATTTGGATCGGACTGGTCGGTTCGATCGGTAATTAGTCGACTATTCGATTTAGGTGACTCTTAAAAATTAATTTTTAATTGAACCAGTATAAATCGGTAAGTATCGATCAATTGACAGGTTAAATCGAGACTGGTCGAATTGATTGACCACTGATTCAATAAATTTTTTATTTTTTATTTTACTTTTTTCTTTTTAAAACGCTGATGTATTTTTTTAATCTTTTCAAAAATAAAACCTACCATTTTTTCAAAAATCTAATAGAAGTATAAAAATTTATATTATTTGAAATATTTTTATTTTTTAATATTATTAATATTATATATAATTATTACATAATTATGACATTATACTGATTCGACCAATAATTGAATCAATTAAACTGATCAAACGAGTAACCAGAAAAATTTTCGATTAAATGTCTGATCGAGTTTCAAAACTTTTGCTATGGCTTACAATGCCTGCAAATTACATATAAAGAGGTCCTTATCTGGCCTAAAATGACAACAATGTCCTTCCGATAAATTCTCCCTTCTCCGGTCTTGTCCGCGCAGCTACTCACGCGTGACTTGTGGCGGGACGTAAGCAGCAATTCCTATTTTACCCATACTACTTTTAATTTATATTGAAATTGACAAGGAAAGGGCATTTGCGTCATTTCGGACCCATCTTTTCCTTCCCTCCACGCAATAATAGATTAAACGACCATCCTAATCCATTTCGCCTGGAATGCAGGAACTGGTAGGAAGAAGCGCGTTCAAAGACAAATAAATAATATAGTATAGCACGGTAGACCTGGCGGACGTGTCATTGTAAACTTTTACAGTTTCCTCAACGGCCTTTCTTCTACATGTTAGAGCGAGAGAGAGAGAGAGTCTCCCTTGTGCCCCTGTTCTTCTGCTGCAGATCACTGGGAGGACGAGACTACCCTTGTTACAACTATAAAATTCCCATTTTAACCATTTGCCTTTAGTCCTCGGAGATTCTACCTACAGTCAAAGATCCTCTGTCTCCCCCTGTTATGGCGTCGGTTATACAAGCAACAGCAGCTTCAGCTTTGTAGTAGGGGAAAAGAGAAATCAAAATGGATTTGACGGAAGGAGTTGGAGAGAGCTCGTCACCGCCACGTAGCTTCAGCGGTTTCAGCAACTACGACGTAAGGAACGATGTGTACAATCGCTTTCTAGAGAGCGGCCACCAAGAGGCTGTTTCTAATCCTGATTTGTTTCGGGAGCAGCTCGACGCTCACTTCAATCGCTTGCCTCCTAGGTTTCATCTCTTTGTGTTTAAGCATTTGTTCTTTTTCTTTTTTTGGTTTGATTTCAGAGGAGAGTTCAAATGCGTGGGAATATTTTTCAAAACTGTTACTATGTCTGCTTCTTTGCTTTATCTACTGGCTTTCCATTTTAGGCTAGGTACTATGGCCAAATGGATCAGTTGCTACGACCGATATTTGATGTGGAATGTGTTGGTCTGGGTTACTATTAGGAAACTTAATTTTGAGTTCTCTTTCCAGTATGTAAACTCAAGTGAAGGAAACATTTTCGAAGGTATGCTGCTTAGAGAAATTTACGAGTCACTTATTGTTTGGCTGCAAATATACGAAATTGTTTGTTTTGAGTTATGGTGGACTAAGGAGCAGTTTGAGTGTGTGAACTCTTAGCCAAATGGTAGTTTTATTTGGAACTTGTCGAAAATTTTTGGATTGTGAACTGATGCATGCCCTGCATCCTTCTTCTTTTTTTTCCAGAAACATAGATTAACGTTACGCTTGCAACTTCTAACAAATTTGTGAGTATATATTGAATTACTTTGGTCTAAGTAGCTTTGTGCTGTATCCTGACGAATTTGAACTATTTTATTATAGTGCTCTTCTTGGTTTGTCCTCTATGTTATAGGAAAAGACATGCAACTAAGTAAAGCTTTCTAATTTGAACTGTTTTATTATAGCGTTCACTTGTTTTGTCCTCTATGTTATAGAAAAAGACACGCAACTACTTAAAACTTTCTTTTTTGCTCAATTTCAGCTATGGACTTGATGTTAACATGGACAGAGTGGAGGATGTCCTGATACATCAAAAACTTCTCGCATTAGCAAAGGATCCAGAGAAGCGCCCTGTCTATCATATCCGTTCTTTGGAGGTACAACTTATTTATGTGGGTTAGTGGCAAATTTCTATGTGGCTAAAACATAAAAGAGTCAAACTCTTTCCACCAAGTTGTACCCTTGAGCCTGATGTTAGTCCTGGTATATCTATCTTGGACAATTTAGAAATCAATGATGGATGATGGTCTTGTAGGAGAGGGATTCAGTAGTTGGCTGGTACCTTAGACAATAACTTATTTAGGCAGTAGGATCTTTCTGAATAAGGCACTTCACAATATTGTTAATGCATTTACATTTGTCGTTTGATGAAAATGATGTTTAGCTTTTCAGGTTTATCTGTATAACAATTGATTGCGACCAATTTAAAGGTTATTTTATTAAACAATTTTTTTTCATGAAAACAGTAGTCTATTTTATCACTTATGTTACCTGACTTGTTTAAACAACTTATCTGGATGTTACAACATACCAGGCTTCCCGAAATGCCAGTAGGTCCGACACTTTTTTGTTTCTGTTAAATAGTTGCTAAATTTTATACTTTCATTATTCAGCTTAGGTAATTGAAGTTGATCTGCTTGAACTATTGCCAATGAGAGTATTCTTAATAACTTCTAAAATCTATGGGCCTTATTTGTTCTATTCTTTTCGGTTGGTGCTTTAATAACTATTTTATTCAGACATTTCACCCATTGTATTTCATTTTGTGGCCTACTTATTACATCACTTATGTTTCTGTTATCATGTTGCTTAGCAAACTTTTGAGACCACCTTTGAAGTTTTTTATAAAAGTAATGTTAAATTTTTACACTCAGCTACATACTGAGATCTTCTGTTACCTGACTTGTTTTCATAGTTCGCCTTGCTTTCTGTCTCTTATTTCCTATCGTCTTTCCCCCGTTCTTTTTCTTGGCAGAGCCTTTGTAACGAAGCAGATCGTAATGATGGTCAACAATTAATGGGTGACTTTTCCAGTGCAAGGACAGCATGTAATGCAGATTTTGGAGGTGCACCTTCGTTTAATAGGTATAGATATTCATTGAGCATACGCTATATATGCTTATTGCGTTATTTGCTGAATAGAAGGAGTTTATTCAACTCCTTGAGTAAAACAACTACTTCAATTATAGTGCTGATAAGTGATAACCTCTAATATGCTTGATATTGCCACATTGTCAATACTCTTTTGGTAAGTTTTATTTTCTTTTTTCCTTTCTGTAAATGGAATCAGGGATTTTGCAGTTGACTTTGAACCATGCTCTAAGCTTGAGGATCTAAATTTGAATGTTAGAAAGACTTCTAAGGGTATGGATCAAAGTTTTCTTGAAGAGGACCTTTTGGGAAGGTATTGACTTAGCAAGGCTTTATTAAAAATTCTTCCTTCTATTACTTGATTAATCCATTCAATTTCAAGCAATTTATTGATTTTTTGCTAGACTGAACATTTTTGGGCTGGATTAATAAAAACATCGCTGACTTCTGGTCTGTTAGAATGCCATGTAGTCAAAATGCAACTTCAATTCACAGGGGCGGGCTTTCAACATCTTCTTCACAGATAGCCAATGATAATGAAAATTGAAAAGTGCGATCATATTGCTCATGCGCATTATTCAAGATAACAATAGAATCTGCAATGAAAGAAATTGCTTGCTGTCCTTGTGTTATGACATATTTCTTGTTGCAATGGGTGGGGAAATAAGTGTGAGATATGGTCTGTTTGGATGTCTCCTTAAGAATTATTGGGTAAAACTTTAAGAAGTCCTCCATTATAGGGAAAGGATAATTGACTTTGATTGTAAAAGCTCCTATTTGCTTAAAATGACAAAATAAACTAGTATTGAGTCACTCAGTGGTTTAATTTTGATATTGTGAAATTTAATGCAGGAAAGAGACAGTACACATTCCCATCCATGAAATAATATTTTCTACAATTGACAAGCCTAAACTTCTCAGTCAGGTATTACTTCGTTTTCTATGGTTTGAATTTGTATTTTTTCCTGGCAATTTTACTTTTGTTGATATCTGATGAACTTAAATATATTGGTTAACTGAATTTTCAATCGCAGATCTTCCATATCAGCTAGTTTTAGTGTTCCAATGCATTTTAAGTTTCGTTGTGTTTGTTGCAATAAGTTAAATTCAGTGTTGGCTCTGGCATTCAGGAAATAAATTAAATTTGAAACCAGGCATTAGTTGATTCTGATATTATGGAATTACAGATCAACTTTTGATTTGACTATTCTAATTTTTGCTTTTATTTCTCACTTTGACCTATAGCAATAGGAGGAGGCCCTCAGTTAATTTCTGTTACTATACCATGTCCTTGCATTTAGTGCATTGCTGATTCTACTAGGGAGGCTGCTTGGATGTACTTGTTAGATGCAATTCTTGATAACCCAATTTATTCGTCTTTGACTTATTATAACTTTCTTCTCCAACTTTAGTTTGTCAATGGACTTTTATGCCTATCTTTTAACAGAAAGGAAAAGGGGAAAAAAAATCTTATGATCTCTATGTGCCTAGTTAATATTTGTATTGCATTCTGAAAATATTGTGTTAAGATTGACCGGAGCATGAAGAGGATATTTGGTGCAATATAAAATGCTTATGGAAAATCTAGGTTTAGAAAGTTGCAAACAATTAAATGAGACATCTAGGCTCTGATTTTATTTGTGAGTTTGCATTTATAGCCTTGGATTTTCTTCTGATATGCTGTCTTTTGCTTCTAGCTTTCTGCTTTGCTTTCTGATATCGGACTTAACATCCGTGAAGCACATGTTTTCTCAACAACTGATGGATACTCTTTGGATGTGTTTGTTGTGGATGGATGGCCTGATGAGGTACTTATTAATTTTTTCATAATCATTTGTTTAAACGGTTTCGTCTGGAAGTATTTGTTGTATGTTCATAAGTTTTGGGTTTTCTGTTGTTTCACATTTCTCTTATGATTAACGTACTTCTAATGATAATTCTTACTACATGTTTTTTTGATGAGTGATACATTTTGGCCAATGATAGTCTGTAGTATATTGTAAAAATAATGATTCCTTATGTTATTAAGGAGCATTGGGATTATATTTCTTTATGACAGGGATCTGTGCTGAGTCCAAATGTTGCTGACTTTGCAATGTTGTGCCCAGGATACAGATGGTTTGCATGAGGCTATGGGAAAAGCAATTGCTAGAAGTGAGGTGAGTGTTTTTTCCAATACTGTTTTGTTTTAGTTATGCTACTTAATTGTAGTTAACTTAGTGGAAAACAGAGGAAACTAAACTTGTTTCTATGTCCTGTAACTGGAGTCATAGAATTGTTATCCCCTAAAGAGAGAATTTTCATGCGATTCCCCAGTTTCTTCTATTTCTACTGGGACTTGCTTGTATTTTTCTGTTCTGTCTTGATAAAGCTGCAATGACTTTCTTGTTCCTTCAGTAAAATAGATGACATAGAAAACCAGAAATCTGAAATATAGAATTGACAGTTTGATCTTAGGATGAATTTGGAAAATACACTGGAAAGGTGAATTTCATTGTTATGAAAGTTGGAGTGGCTTGGCTAGTAACCCACATTTTGGCTAGTAACTTGGACCGGATGAGTTTTTGACATGCCAATGATCAGCTTGACCTATGGCACCTGAGAAATCTGGTGAATCCAAATTGTTCCTGGATCAAATGTTTAAATTGATATATCATGTATTTGATTTATTAAGATACGTTCCAAAGGCTAGAAGACATAACTGTTGGTGTTTGTAATTTCCTTCCATACGTAATTGTTACCTTTCCACTTATTTATTTCTTCGTGGTCATGTGAGTCCTTCCATTGTGGTCTTCCTTCATCTTGGCAAAATATCACTGATTTTTAGGTGTCAAATCCATGAGATAGAGCCTGTCTCCTTCCTCTCTTTTTATCAATTATGTTTCCTTATAAAACTGGAAACTTAAACTTCTATATGTTTACTATACATATATTCCTGAACTTCTATACCTTTGATCTACATTCTTTCTGTCGTTTTATTTCCTTCCCTTCATGTTACTAAGATTATCTGTTATTTTTTATACTTTCTTTTAAAATGTAATTTAGTACTGAATGTTTTTCCCCTAGTTAATCACTACTGGTATTATAGAAGTGGAACTCAGAATAATATTGTTGCTAGAAAGTTTATGTTTGCACATTACAAATCATATAATTATTTTATTTGGGTTATAGTCGGGGTATATCAAATTATCACTGCTATGGGACTGTTTCCTTCCATTGCCAGTTCCATGAGCATTCCAAACATTATCATTCAAAAATTCGAGAGGTTTTATTCTGTGATAGGAATCCTATCAACATTACCCCTAATTCAATGTGAAATGAATATTCTTACTCACAATGTTATGTTGTTTTGATCTTAAACTTATGAGTTTGGTATCTTGATGGTTTATGGTGGACAAGAGATCAATTGTGGAAGGAGTACTCTTTCTTGCTAACCTCCATTAGTAGATTAAACGTCCTCTATGAGTTCTTGGATTCTTGAGTCTGCTAGTTTTATTGCCATGGACATCATTTAGTTAAAGTTGATGATTATTGACAAAATTCTGGCCAGAATATCAAATGAAAAGCTTAAATTGTTATTTATAACATTTATCTAAACTGGTGCATCTGCGTTTGGTTTAGTGCTTCTTCTTTCTACCTGCATCAGTAGTTTTTATTGACCATCATTTATGGAAATGGAGGGGTCATGGTCTGGTTCCTTTCATTCGCAGTCAGCCAAAGAGGAATTGTTGGTAATGCAGTCAAAATCTGGAAACTGGGAAATCGACAGGAGACTACTGAAGATAGGAGACAGAATTGCTTCTGGGTCTTGTGGGGATTTGTGAGCCTTTTCAAACTTGAAATGGATTCTCTTCAATGTTGTTTTTTCTGCTGTTCATAATTTTTTCTTTTTTCACATGAAGATATCGTGGTGTTTACCTCGGGCAAGATGTCGCCATTAAAATTCTTAGATCTGAGCATTTAAATGCCACTCAAGAAGAAGAGTTTGCTCAAGAAGTGGCAATACTGAGGTGATTAACGGTTAATACGTTACACTTTTTTTTTTTACTTGAACAATGTTTCTTGCTATTAAAATTCAGTTTTTAAATGGAAATTTTATTTTCTCATGAGCCATTATAATCCTTATCAACTTGCATCCCAACTTTAAAGCAAGTTATACAGGTTAGATAATAGTTTAGCAATGTACAACCAGTTCTTATATTTAGATGTTGAACATAAAGAGATGTATGGCTATCCCATCTTTCCGGGATATATTCTTGAATGTTTGAGGGAGATTTTGATTTGGGATTGCATCAATTGGAAATGCCAATTCATTAATTCCTTATCTATTCCCAGTCCAATAATTATTATTAAGTTGACATATACTGATACATTATTTTGTTCTAATTCTAGCTAATGAGTGTTAACATCTCTTGTGCAAGCATCCATGGTAAACATTCAAGCAGCTGGGAAGAAGATTCCTGATTATTTATGATCCTTTTCGCTGCTGTTGGCCATCTATAAAACATAAGTTGTTAGAACAAATAAAATAATCTAGAAGAGGATCATTCAAGCCCCTTGGAACATTCTACCTTCCTGTTCTATCTCGCACTGTTTCAAGTGGTGCATTTCTGAGTTTATATTACTTTTTCTGCCAGTTAAACTTTTTAATTCTAACAATTTTAAGCATTTTATTTTTACATATGTAGTAAATCTTATGCTAAACATGCCTAAATGAGTGTCCAAATAACTGCTTTGTTTTGGATTACTTCTCTTGATGCAGGGAAGTCCAGCATAAAAATGTTGTTCGTTTCATTGGTGCTTGTACTAAGTCTCCACATCTATGTATAATTACCGGTATGCAACAGCTTTACTGTCAGCTTTGTTTATTTGCATCACATCTTTTATCCAACTAACATCGAAAGGGCTCTTTTAGTATTCATATTCTGATTTCGTTTAGTTGGTGACGATTCACATATATCCTCCATTATTCATACCGTTAATGGTCATTGAAACCATTACGTCTGAATTGACAATGAACACAGAATATTAGGTGCATGGTCTAACATGTCATCATATTTTACTTTTGGTTGGGAATCAACTCGCATTTGGTTAACAGGGAGGTGCTTATAATCCTTGCTAGGGCAAACACTACGTCTTTGCTTATTAAGTGCTTCCCGAGGCCTACCTGGCTTTTGTAGTTTTTGGGTACATATTTAACGTTATTAGGTATTAGTCTGTTCCCCATCGCAGTTATCTATGGTTTACCGGTAGAGACATATTCAGTTTCTTTCAAGGATCGTTTTCAATTTTCTTTCTTTCTTTTTATTTGAAGATTGACTCTTCCAAATGCCTTAATTTACAACTGGCTGGGGGATACTCATCTTATTTTCTACTTTTCTGTTGGTCAAGTACATATTTTATGGAGATTTTTTTAGTGCCAACAAGAGGGATACATTATTTATTGAGGAAAAGGATTTCAAATGTTGTTAAGTTTCTGATTTGGAATATAAGATTTGATCTTGTTTTTTCTTATAAATTATGCTTGTTCTCTGACATGAGGACTTCTTAGTTGCTTGAAATGTAGTTTGTCTCTTAGGAACCATTTGCATGGGCATGAATGTGGGATGGCTGTGCTGTACAATTCTCTTCAGATGTAAATGTTTTTTTTGAAATTTATAGATGTAAATTATTTGTAGATCTCATTCGTACCTAATTTTTTATTTAATTGTCAGATTGGGGCAATTTACTTATCATTACTTATTCCTCCACATTTTTCAGTTGGTAACCTAGTTGGCGCTTTTCATGATATAGGAAATTCACTTCTCTATCACATCTTTTTCTGGTTTTCATAGTTAATAGCTCAATATCTTGTTGGACTCTGATTTTTATTTCTGCCAACTACATCCTGCTAAATAATTTGGAATGGCACGTCATAAAATACAATTTATCGCTTTTCTGTTCACAATTTTGTCGAACCTGCAATGTGGAAACAAGTTCCACTATCATTTATCAGCATTTAATTTCCATCTCGTCTTAAACTGATATTGGTAAGTGCCTAAAATTTTGGTTGACTTAGTATTAATTTAGCACCTTTTGTTCAAACTAGTTTTCAAATTTTCTTACCCACAAATGAACAAAAAAAACTTCCGCATGTGTTTCAAATGTTTTTACATTATATCTGCAATAAGAGGTCTCACTTCATATTTGTAGCTGTTCTAAGGACCCCAAGTTGAATTGTGCCGTCAACTTTGAATAAATTTTAGATGGAAGTGTATTTAGTTCTGTTATTTTGTCTGCCTTTTTTTAGTTTTCCATTTTGTTGAACTTTTATCTGTATTGGTGCTGTTCATGCTTCCAGAGTACATGCCTGGAGGAAGTCTCTATGATTACTTGCATAAGAACTACAATTTACTGAAGCTGGCGCAGTTGCTGAAGTTTGCTATAGATGTTTGCAAAGGGATGGAGTATTTGCATCAAAATAACATTATACACAGAGATTTGAAGACAGCAAATTTGTTGATGGACACTTGCAATGTGAGTTATTTCAAAATATTTGCCTTGGATGAACTTATTAACAGAATGCCTGCTAATTATTGATTGCAGTTACTCTTTGGCTTTTTATTAGAACTATTAGTGAAATTAAAACAATAATGAACAGGATCATAATGGCTTCACTATGACTGAAAGTATGTGAACATTGTTTGAAGGTTGTCAAGGTGGCAGATTTTGGAGTTGCTCGCTTCCAGAGTGAAGGAGTGATGACAGCAGAGACTGGAACATACAGATGGATGGCACCTGAGGTATGAATCTGTTAACCTTAGTACATTCTTACCCAAACAAAGCTTTTTATCCTTTTCTTGTTCTTTCTTTTTATTTTGATTTATATCAAATGCTTGATCTGCATTGGACTGTCACAAGGTTATAAACCACCAACCATATGACCAGAAGGCAGATATATTCAGTTTTGCTATTGTGCTCTGGGAGCTGGTGACTGCCAAGGTATTTTCTGAATTGAAGAGCACACTTGGGTTTTAGTTCAACTTTAGAAGTATAATGGTAATTTCTTTGGTGATAATTCTTAATCTTAAGTTTTACATTGGTTTTGCAGGTACCGTATGATACAATGACTCCACTACAAGCAGCCCTGGGAGTGAGACAGGTTGGGCACACATATATTTCTACATATTATATATATATATGTCGAGATATTTCCTATCTGTAACCATGTTTTGGTTGAAGTTGAATCTGGGTATCTTGTTTCAGGTAAATGACAATGGGTCTTTCCTTTTCGCTAACTTCTTTACTTTTACTTCATCTATGCATCTTCATGGGTTTCCTAAAAACATCTTGCGCTAATACCTTGCCGTTTGAATGTTCGAAAATATAAATTACCCACATTTAAATAAACATCTGTCATTTGGACTGGAAAACCAAAGCAATCCTCAATTAGGAGGATATGGTGTATTAACAGGCACAATTAAAATTTATGAAATATATCTCGATTCAACGAAATGTGAAATTGGAAAAGTTGAAACGGCAAATACTCCTCTGGCTGAATGGTTATCCCTTTGTAGTCTTATGAATTCCTGACGTTTCTAGTTTTCAGGGTTTGAGGCCTGATCTTCCTGAAAATGCAAACCCAAGGCTGGTGGAGTTAATGCAGAGATGTTGGGAAGCAGCTCCTGAAATGCGGCCTTCATTTTCAGAGATAAAGATTGAGCTTGAAATTCTTCTCCAAGAAGTTCAGGTATAGTCATATAGCACTTTCTTGCCCTCATTTAAAACCAAATCATAATCTTCTAATATACCTCATTAAGACATTCATATGCCAGGAAACTACGGAAGCGGTTAATGGCAGCTGAAGGATTCCTGTATCCAGAATTCTAACACGCATATTTTGACAAATTTTAGTTCTACTTATTTTGGTTTTTCACCTGAGGATCAGTTAATGAGGTTTTCTTGAACAATGCAAGGGAAACAAAATTCTCGAAAGCTGTGCGGTGAACATTAAGAGATGCGAGAGAGCATGATACGTATAATTTTGGTACTAATAGTTGTTCCTTAGGTTAACAGGCTTCCAAAACCAACTTGTAAAGCAGTTGAGTATACTTTACAAGAAAGATACGTAGTAACTTATGCTTGTTTGATCATCATAGCTTATTGTTCGTTCTCGCTGCGCGTGATCAAATATTACACGTTAGAGGTGGTAAAAGTTTTGCATGTAGATGTAGTCAACGCTGGTCAGCAAAATCGGTTCTTTAGTACCTACTTCCTAGTGCTTGTGTTGCTCAAGATTTCATGTCCAACCTCCTTAGTGTGAAAAAAACCGGTTTGACATTTGGTTCAGGCATTTGCTTTGATGCATCTGTATATTTCTTTTCAATCATATAATCTTATTTGGCGTTCCATTTCGTTGCCCGTATATATTTTCCCTATAATTGATGGTATACTTGCTACTGTTCTGGCTACATTTCATCGAAGAAAGTAAAAGAGGAAACATATATTCTTATCATCACAAATGTCCAATTCTTGACATATTACCTAACAAGAGTTAACAGATGTAGTTTGGTATAGGGAACTGAGGAGAAACGCATGATTTATTTACGAGCATGTGGCCAAAACTTCCACATTTTGACAGCCGATTATGAGATGTCTCGCAGTTCCACAGCCCCTGGAAATCGTCCCCTTGCAGCGGGCAAGACGGCTTTTGTTAGGACACCCAACCCACGTCACGACACCGTCAAAACCTCCATTAGATTTTCGAGATTGAGCATATAAATTACAATTAACGGTTTTGCTGCAGACTAGAAAGTAAAAATAAAAGGAAGTTTGATCAATGACACCAGCTCTCTCTTGGTTACGATATTAAGCTGAAAAAATGAGTCAGAATAACAGAGAACATAAGAGTGGAGCTGGAGATAAGACTGGAGGTAGAGATTAGGAGTGTTGACCAGTAGCTAGAGAAAATCAGAGTGGAGCGGGAGCTGGAGCTGGAGCTGGAGATGGGAGTGATGGTCAAGAGTTAGAGCTTGCGCGTTCTGATGTCATTTGATAGTAATAAAAGAAAGTAAAGACATGACATGTTAATTAACGGACACGTGCAATAAAATGAGTTGTGGATGAGTAACAACTGTTACAGTTATATAACAAATTCTTGAAT
This sequence comes from Erythroxylum orinocense, assembly GCA_025531955.1. Classification (NCBI taxonomy): domain Eukaryota; kingdom Viridiplantae; phylum Streptophyta; class Magnoliopsida; order Malpighiales; family Erythroxylaceae; genus Erythroxylum; species Erythroxylum orinocense. The sequence continues at coordinate 8,532,552 of JANZLX010000002.1, read as the reverse complement.
TCTTTTTTTCTTCATCTTTTCTCTATTAGTTTTTCCAATTTTCAAAAATCTTAATTAAGAGATTGCAATTGAATTTTGACCTTAATATTTAGTGTCAGAGTGGAGATCCGAAACAAAGATGATGATGTCGGCAAAAAGCACAAGTAATCTTTGAAGTGACTAGAAGAAAGTATTAAGAATTAGAATGGAAAGCAATGTTATTGATATCGTACCGAATTTAGTATTATATTGAGTTCTAGTATGGTACTTAATTTGTATTTATTAATATCAAATATTATTTCGAGTAATTTTTTTAATTTATAAAATAATCCTTAAATTTTTTAAAAATTATAAAAATAGTTCATTGTCATATTGTACAATTGTAATTTATTTAATTTAGTTTTTTTTGTTTATATCTTATCTATTTTAATTTATATATATCTTTATTATATTCTAATTATTTCAATATATAATAATTATCTATATATAATATATTTTTATATATAATAATGATCTAAATATAATAATTTATTGTAAAATAATGAAAATAATTCAAAATTTTGAATTATTTCTATTTTATCAAAATTTTGAATTATTTTTTTAGAATTGTTATTTTTTTACATTCCATTTCATTTTACATTTAATTAGATATAATCACAATTTTAATTTAATATATAAAACTAATTTAATAATTATTAATAAATATAATTAAATTTAAAATATATAAATTTGAAATAAATTTTGATTTAATAATTAAAAATATATAA
>JANZLX010000002.1:8454523-8472335 GCA_025531955.1 Erythroxylum orinocense | reverse complement strand
TTTCTGAAATTATGATATGTATTATAGGAATGTTTGAGATTCTAAAAATGCATGTGTGAAATGTTTTGTATGTTTTTTAAATTATTTATTTATTTATTTATTTATTTATGCTATTCTTCCGCGAAATGTTTTGGTTTGTTTGTACTGTCTTGTGTGACATCTATATATCCTCCCAGGGGAGATTAGGGTGTCATAATTATGACATTGTATAATAAATCAGATGACTAAGAATAAAATAATGATCATCAATATGTATGTGTATGTATATACATATATAGATATATGAATAAGTACAATCATAATACATGAAATCTAAACAACTGTATTAGGAGCAAAATACAAATTCTTAGACCCTGTGATATTCTTATTCTTGTTTTTTACTAATACATCAAAAAGATTATTACAATAAAATTGAATGGGCCTAACAACTTAATCATCCACAAATAGCTCAAAAATCAAGTTCTTGAGCTAATATGCTAATGAAGTAGCCCTATAATATACAACCTTGGATACATATTTGATGAAGTCACTAGTATTTACTTGACACTTTTTTATGAGATAGCACCATTTAATAACATGAAAATGTATCCTACTGTAAACTTCCTATCATCTTGATACATAGAAAATTCTGAATTTATATCACTTATAAGGTCTAAATAATTGACTTTTTTAACATCAAGATATAACTCTTAGTTCCTTTATCTTAAGACTCGTTCAACTATATTCATACGGTTTATTCCTAAGTTAGCCAAATACTTACCTAACAGTCAAATAATGCATGTAATGTCTGATTTAGTGCATAACTGAGCATATATCATGTTGCCTACCACATTAAAATAAGGGGCATTCCATATGCCTCTCTCTCAATATCATTATTTGGATACTATGCTAAAGATAACATCACCCCATGATAAATAGGTGCTATAATAGGTTTACAATAAGCCATATCAAACCTTGGTAGCATATGCTTAATATATGCGTCTTGTGAGAAACCTAGCACGTTTTAAGATCTATCATAGTGAATTTGAATACCTTAGACAAAGGATACTTCATCAGCATCCTTCATATGAAAATGTTTGGCTAAAAGATGCTTAGCCTCATATAGCATAGTCAAGTCACTTGATCCAAGTAAGATATCATCTACATATTAAAATAGATAGATAACCTAGCTCCCCTTAATCTTGTAATATAAGCATCTTTCAACTGTATTTTCCTCAAAGCCAAACTAGGTAACAACTTCATCAAACTTCATATACCACTATCTAGAAAATTGTTTTAATCCATATATGTATTTATTTAATTTACAAACCATATCAATCTTATTTGATCTTAAAAACCTTTAAGTCTCTCTATATATATCTCTTTATAAACGTCTCTACTCAAGAAAGAAATCTTAATATCCATATGATGCAACCTTATATCATAATAAGCTATTATTGTCATAATCACTCTAAATGCATTCTTGGAAGAAATAGGAGAAAAGGTGGCATTAAATTCAATACCTTCTCTTTGAGTGAACATTCTAGTAACCAACTGAGCCTTGAATTGATTAACCATACCCTGGGAGTCCTTCTTAGTCTTATAAACCAATTTGGAGCTAATATGTTTAAAATTATGAAGTAAATCCACAAGCTCCCATTCCTGGTTATGCTTTATGGATATCATTTTATCCATCATAACATCCCACCACAAATCTACATAAGGTCAAAAAATATCTTTATAAAAGTAACTAAATCTACTATATGTTTAATATCATAGTCTTGTTCATCTAAGTATACTATATAATCAGATGATATTGCAGGTCTCTTCACTCGAGTGGATCTTCATAATTGAGCTAGTTTAGCCTGATTATGTACCTCAAAAACCTCAATCTATATATGTATGGGCTCCTATTTTTATACTGATATAGTACTCAGACTTGGATATACTAAACTTAGCTAAATAGTGATGGATAAGATATAACAATCCTATCTACCCTTCTATCATCTGAAAGATGAAAAGGACCACTTCATCATAGATATTGTGTTCAAAAAATTTAGCAATTTTTTATCTCACTATTTTAGATCCTCCTTCTCTATAGTAAAATTTGAATCCCCTATAGTGGTTAAGATATCTCATAAAATAATATTAAGTGGAATGAGAATGTAATTTTTTCTCATTAGGATTCTATAAGTACACCTCAGTAGGGCAGTCAAATACACAAAGATAAGTAAGGGTACGTTTTCACCCCTTCCAAATTTCAAATGACATTTTGGAACTAATTTATTTAGGACCTTGTTAAGTGTATATATGAAGCAAATTTTAAGGCTACCCCAAAGGTAGTTTGATAACTTAGTTATGCTTTACATTGATCTCATTTTTCTAATGACTACTTGGCATGGTGAACTAAGCTACTATTTATATAATTCAAAGTATTGGACAAATAGACCTTTTTTCTTATCCGAAAATCCCATATCTACCATAACACTCTCCCTTATAGTTAGATCTAACAATCTTGATTGACTTTTCTAGTCGGTTCTCAACTTTAGTCTTAAAGATTTTGAATTTATCAAGAACTTTAAACTTTTTTTAAAGTAAGAACACATTATAACCATCACGGAAATAATAATTAATAAATATAAAAAAATATCTTGATTTTATATATAATAGTTATATAGGTTCCACATATGTTAGTATGTATGATCTCTAAAATGCCAAAAATAAGAGTTGATTCTTTTTTTTATTTGGGTCAAATTTTCTTTGCAATAATCAACACATATTTTTGGATCATCATAATCCAGACTTTGGAAGAATGTTATCCTTTTTTAACCTCTCAACTATTTCTTTACAAATGTGATCCAATCTCTTACGCTAAAATATGTATGGTTTTCCCTTTTTTAGGGGTTATTTACTAGCAACTTGTTTAGCAATGTACGAAGAAGCATACATCTTACCAGAAGTTAGGCACATTCTATATAAACTATATGATAAGAAGGATGTACTGATATATTTTTTATTAAAAGATAATTATATAAAAAAATTTTAATTATAAAATTATAACCCTCTTTACCCATATTAGATACAGAAATCAAATTTCATCTAAAGATGGTATATAGAAAGTGTTATATAATACAAGCTTGAATTATGGATCCAAGTTCAAACAAACATCTCCTACTAAGATTGAATCTATTTCTTCCCCATCAGTAGTTTCACCTCCTATGGATGTAATATGATTGGATGCTCTACTATCTAATCATCAAGACCTTCAAGGGGCTATATTTAATCATATAAGACAAAGACTTACCTAACAACTTTTGCCTTTTTTTCTAGGTTTTGTATTTTTGACACTTTAGCTTATTATGTTCCTTTTTTTATAGAAAAAACATTGTATACTCATACTCTTCACAATGTTTATAAAACCTCTAACTATTCTGGATTAACTAATATCTTTAGGTGGATGAAATTTTGATCACTTATCTTTGAACTTTTGAGGATTAACCTTTGCCTTCCCTTTGATTACAACCAAAGTTATTTGACTTGTGAATTTTAACTTCTTTTCCTTAACAATACAATGGATGATTAAGGAATTTATATCTTAAGCCTTATCGTGAGAGTTGTACGTCATAACTAGAATACCAAGCTTTGAAGGAAGAGTGTTTAGAGCTTGGTGTACAATACAAGTATCAATAATATAAATATTCAATGCCTTTAGCTTACTTTAAAAATGGACGGTCTTAATAATATATTCCACTCACTTCTCATGCTCCAGTGTATATTATGGAGTACGGTTCTTTCATGTACATATCTCAGCATTAGAAGATACCTTGTACCTTTGAGACACATTGTTGAGGAAATCTCTAGCTATGTTAGTCTCAAGAAATCTACTTGGTAGATGTTTTGGGATCAATCTCTTTATGGGTCAAATAACATATCCCATTTGACCTTTCCTAGGCTACATACCTTACTCTCTTAAACTTAATAGTAATGGTTGCTTAATATTAATGGTTGTGCTGGTGATTTGTCTTTGGTCATATCCATATTGATATTTGCTATCTCCAATGAAAATATCCCATGTCCAATTTTTATAGTTGAAACCAGTAATGGATCCAAGATTAACACTGTTTTATTTACGCAAAAGGTGATTGCAAAATAGATAATAAAAATCATTAACATAAATGTAAGAAAACAGTGATATTCAAAGCCAAGAAACAGTATTCATAATTAGTACCTTATCATATATATCATGAAACACCTATAGGCTAAATGCATAATGCGCATAGATAATACCTTAAAAGCGATTAGAATATACATCATTAACTCTTTTGATTATACAACCTATAGGTGAATAGATCACTCAAATAATAGCTATCCCTACCGAATGCTATTATGCTCATCTCAAAATCTCATATTAGGTCAAACACCTATAAGAAAAATAACTAAATACCAGACCAGAGGCATCCTTTAATATCAAGCAGAAAAGTCCAAATATTAACTTCAAAACCTATTATGCTGATTACATTCTCATTATTACCCAAAATATTTTACAAACACAAGGAATAAATATCCTTACATTTACCTATACGGGCACAAATATTTGACAACTTACTACTAATCAGTGCAAAAATTTATTCACATTCTCATTGTCACATATCAGTATTAAAAAACATTATCAACAAATTTTATTTGAGAATTCATTAAAAAGAAATTCTCAATATAATAATAATCATGCAATACATAACAATAAATAAACTGTATGAGATAATAAACCAACACATATCAATTGTATTTCAAGTTAATTGCATAAACATTCACTTAATTATGACTTTGTTGACTTTAGTTAAACTTTTCTAGGGTTAAACTCTATTTCTCATCAATGTAATAAATTTTAAAAAATTAAAAATTACTTTATGAATTCACATTATTGAAAAACTAACCAAAAATTACTTGAAGGACATTTTATAAATTCTGAAAGTTTTGAGCCTTTTTTGTCCTGTACTGTGCTAACAGTTAATGTTAACATTATGCATGGATAAACCACGCACATACGACATTTGACGCATTTGGTGGGTGCAAAACATGCACTGACGCATACTTCACACGCACCTAATGCATGAGTCACCACGCGCTAAGGTGCACTGACGCACATACTGTCTCATGTAGTATTTGCACGTGTTGAAAAAGCGTTCAACGCTAGCGTGCGTGTCGTACGCAAGCTAGTCTCTGGCGTGTCCTAGCAAAGCAACTCCGCCGTCCTTCCCAGCTACATGAATAAGCGATTTTCTACGACTGTTTATGGTGATTTTTACTCAATTTTGATGACTTTTTATCGAAAAATACCTCAAACTTCATTTTTCGCCTATTCTTTATGCAATACTTATTTAAAAATAATTCAAACAACAAATATGCATTTTATACATGAACAACATATAATTTTTTTCTTATGGAAAAACTTAAAAATATTTTCTTAAATTCCTAAAATCATCAAACCGATCTGATACTAGATGTTCACTAGGAAAATACTTGTTTTACTGTCCATTTTATGATAATAAGATGCTGAACTACTTGAGCAAGTTATTGAATAGTTTGAACAAGCTCCTCGATATATTAACAAGATGTTGAACTACTTGAGCAAGTTGTTGAATTCCTTGAACAAACTCCTTGATATATTAATAAGCTGCTGAATTGTTTGAACAAGCTACTCGATATATGAACAAGTTGTTGAAACCTTTTATCATCCTTTTATGAAAGTCATATAACTTTATACTGTTAATGTCTTCATGTGTCTTTCTTAATGTGCACAACTCTTAACGGATTAAAGAATTTACACTCCATGAACTTACTTACGCAGACAACAAGAGACTTATAATAACTTTATTGGGTCTCTGCATTATAAACACAATAAATACTCAACCTATACTATTAAGGACTCATTTTCCTCACTGAGTTTCAACTCATCTACTCTAATCTTTTATTGAATTTCTTTATTATCTTTAATATGGATAAATTCGATTTTCTTAACCTTAATTTTTATAAAATATGCAATTAATAATTATCTTAAAAAATTTTCAAAATTCCAACAGTTAATACGTTTCTTTACATTGAGGCTCTTTTTAATTTATTTGTTCATCGTAAAAATTTTTAAGCTATAGTTATTTGCTCTATTATATTTATTTTTAAAAATCAACTATAAAAGAAAATTGCATTTAAATTAAATTTTTGAGAACCGATAAGCTCTAAAACTTGTATCAATTAAGTTTAATAGACAAAATCAATGTTAAGTACTTCAACTGTTTCTTTTCTAAGTATAGGAGTTCACTGATGTTTTTCATAATTCAAGAAAATTCAAACTTCAAAATCGAAACCCTTAATTTATTTTATATTCTTCTTCAATTAGCATAGAAGGCAAGACCCTTTTGTAATACGTAACATTACCTTAGTTACGTATTCTGAATTGAACATGAAAGGACAAAATTGTTTAACATTCTCCCCCTTGGATAAGTATTAATTGTAGTTTTGACTTAAGTTTAAAAACTCGGTTAAGCCACGCTACTGAATTAATTAATTAGGTTTAAAAACAAAAAATTTGATCCAAAAATAATGAAATTCTATCATTCTGTCATGTAAGGCTTTCGATACCGAAAAATATCAAATGCATGTGTCATGTATGATACAGATCCAATACAATCACATATACCTCATACGTCACTAACATAAATGGAAAAATGGGGCGTGGCAAACTAGGATGATACTTTTATAGTCTAAATTATATCATCTTCGTTTGTAGGCATTAATTTCTCTAACTTTACGCTAAATTGCATGTGCTAAACTGCAGCGAAGAATTTCTGTCTTCTCTCACCGAATGCTAAACAGCATTAAAGAAAGCATAGCTTCTCTCACCAAATGTTAAACAATATTAGAGAAAACCTTTATGTTCTCCAACTAAATACTAAACTATATTAGAGAATCTTTATGGGATTAAAAAACTTATATCTTCCTATGTCATGTCAAACTTCATGGATATCCATTTAAAACTATATACATCTAAATAACATGGGCATAAAGTCAATCTGTATATATGCCCAATAACCTTTAAATGCTTAAAATCGACACAAATCTTAAGATTTTCATATGTATTATGACAATGTATGATAACTCGTATTACTGAGGACAAATGATGATCATCTCTATTGATGAACCACACTATCATAACATCAAAATGTACAAATGTACATGGAGCAAACATAATGATCCATTAAATAACAGTGTCTAAGTACTTCAAAACACCCATACTGTATACTTGTGTGACAAACACAAGTGAGCGAAATCCTTTGGTTAAAGGATCGATTAACATTTCCTTAATCCTTAAATGTTTCAAATCTTAATGTCACCTTTTTGTATCAACACCTTTATGGCCAAATAATTGACCTATAAATGTTAAGACCCTGTGATATTCTTTGTTAATATTAAACAACATAGCAAGAAGATTACCACAGTACAACCGAATGGGTCTAGCCACTGAATCTACCACAGACAACTCAAAAATTAAGTTTCTGAGCTAAACCGTCTATGAAGTAGCTCCATAGCATGCACTATGCATGCATAACCGAGGAAGTTACCTATGTCTACTTGACACACTTCTATGATATTGTATCATCTGCAAACTTAAACTGTAACCTTAAGTGAACTTTCCATCATCCGGACATATGGCTAAAATTTGAATATGAATTCCTTACGAGGTTTAGTCTGTTGACTTTTCTATATGTCAACATATAATCCTTAATTCCCTTTCGTATCTCAACTTCCACTTGACTGCGTTCCAATGGTCTATACCTGGGTTAACCAGATATTAACCAAACAGTCAAATGGTGAATGTAATGTCCTGCCTAGTACATAGCCGAACATACGCCAGGCTATCAACCGTACTAGAATACTATACATTTCTCATAACCTCTCTCTTTACTTTATTCTTTGGATACTATGCAAAAGATTATCTCTCATTATGAGAGATATGTGCTATGACAGATTTACAGTTAACCGTATTAAACCTCTGTAACACATACTCAATGTATGCACTCTGTAAGAGGTCTGATAAGTGTTGAGATCTATTCCAATAAATCTAAATACCTAGGACAGAAGATGCTACACCAAGGTCCTTCATGTCAAAGTTCTTGACAAAAAGTTGCTTAACCTCATACAACAACATGGTCAAGTAATTTGACGTGAGCAGTATATCATCCACATGCAGTAATAAGAAGATAACTTTGCTCCCCCTGACCTCATAATATAACCATCTTTTAACTTTATTTTCCATGAATTCGAAAGAGGCTAAACCTTATCAAATGTAAGGTATCACTTTTAGGAAGCTTGATATAAACTATTTATTGATCTACTTAACGTGCAAATCATGTCAGTTCTATCTGGATCCTGAAATCCTTCAGGTTGTATCATATAGACCATTTCATAAAAGTCTTTATTCAGGAAAGTGATTTTGACAGTCATTTGATATAACTCTATATCATCATAAGCTACAATTGCCTTAATCAGTCAAAATGTATTCTCTGAGAATACGTGAGAAAAGATAACATAAAGTCAACCTTTCTCCATGATTGAACCATTAGGCAATTGACCAAGCCCATAAATCACTGAGCTTTATCTTGAAATCCTTTAGGTCTAAAAATTTCATTTACAACTGACGGGTTTGCAATTCCAATGTAAATCAGCTAGCTCTCAAACCTTACTATGCTTTATGGCTTGCATCTTATTAGTCATTAGAACCCACCACAAATCTACATTGGGTCCAGAACAACTTTTGTAAAAGTAGCTGGATTCAAAACATGTCTACTATCATAGTCCTGTACAACTGATAGACTATATAATCAAATTGGATAGCAGGTCATCTCACTCTGGTGGATTTACCTAACTATATTAGATCTTGTATCCCCAGGAACCCCTGTGTGTATAGATATGAATTTATGTTCCTATACAGGCACAGTATAGAGACCTAGATCCACTGGATCTAACTATATGAGTAGTGGGTACATGATAATTGTAGTATCCACCTTGCTATCATTCGAAGGGTCAAAGAGCCCACCATTATCATAGACATTGTATTTTAGAAATTTAGTTTTTTATTATTCTACTATAATGGTCCCTCATTCTCTACAGTAAAAGCTATAGCCTTAAAATGATCGAGATATCTTACTAAATAACAATGAGTGAAATGAGCATGCAATCTTTCTTTATGAGGATTATACTACCTCAATAGGACAGCCCATGCACAAATGTGTGCAAGGCTAAGTTTCTAAACTTCTAGATAATCAGGTAAAATAACCATGTTCTATATCAACTTCTTTAAGTCCTTTAGAGTGCAGTTATGCCTTTCGGCAATACACCATTTTGCTCAGAACTACTCGACATAATGAATTAAGTCACTATTCTAACTGATTCCAAATATCTAGCAAATGAACCTGTTAAAACCCTGAAACGCCATGTTTGCCATGATATTATCCTCTACGATCAAATCTGACTATCTTGATGAATTTTCCCATTTGGTTCTCAACATTCAATCTTTAAGCAAGAACACATAATTGTAATGGAAATAATTATCTAAAAATGTCATAATACATTTAGAATTGCACAATGCAACCATATAAGGTATACCGATATCTTTTATGTATTAGACTCAACGTATCAAAAGCATGAGTTGACCTCAATATCCTTATTAGTCAACTTACCCCTGTAACAATTAGCACATGTTCCCAGGTCATCGTAATCTAGAATTGAGAAATGCTTTCCTTAATCAATCTCTCAACACTAACTCTTTCCTTAATCAATCTCTCAACACTAACTCTAGAAATGTGGCTTAAACTTTTATGTCACATCATGTATGACTTCTCATTCATCAGGGCTCTTCATTTCATAACTTGTTTGGCAAGATACGAAGAAGCATATAGCTAATTCGGGGTAAGACACATTTTATGCAAACCATATGACAAGAAAGTTGTACCGTTATGTTTTGCATTAAATAACAACTATACAACAAAAGCATTGAATACAAAACATTAACCCTCTTTGTCCAAAATTGATCAAAAGATTACATATAAAATGTGTCATATAAAACCCAAATGAACCTTACTACAAGGTTTAGTACATACATTCCCCATAGATATTACTTCTTCTTCATTGTTGTGAAACATTAGTTTCTCTTTCCCTTTATTTGGCTTTATCCTGGATATGAACCACTGCATTGTGGAAGCACCATGAACAGATGTTCCACTATATAGTCACCAAATACTTAATGCAACTATCACAAATTAGATTCAAAAATTGATAGGCCAAGAGTTACCTGATGGTCTTAGTCTTTCCATTTAGACTTTATATTGTTGGCTTCTTTATGTCATGTGGACCTTTACTAGCACTGGTTTAACTAGTGTCAACATATGGAGAAGATTTAGTCTTTCTATCTTTGCTCTTCGCGGGCTCAATCTTTGCTTTCCCTTTAGTTGCTTCGAGGGCTATAGGAGTAGCAAACTTGAGTTTCTCCTCCTCAGCAACGCAATGGGCTATCAAAGTGTTGAAGTCCCATTCCTTATCCTGCGAGTAATATGTTATCACCAGATTACTAAACTCTAGAGGGAGTGTGTTTAGAGTCTGGTGAATAATGAAGACAAGAGGAAGAGGAATGTTTAGCATCTTCAGTCTACTGTGAAGATGAATCATTCTTGATATGTACTCCATTACTCTCCCTTCTACTGTATATCTCATATAGAATAATTCTTTCATCAAAGCACTTGTTTCAACATTAGGTGAGATTGTGTACCTCTAGGAGACATTACCAAGAAACTCCTTCGCTATGTTTGTGTTCAGAAGTCCACTTAACAGATGGTCAAGAATGGATCCTTTAATGGTCATAAGACTTAATCTATTAGGTAGATCCCAGGCTTCATAGGTTGCTTTATGAGCTTTCGAGCTCATGGATGTAGGTGGAGATGACCTATCCATCTGTATGGCCATATCAACTTCAGCTATCTCCATAGCATTCAATACACCCTTTGTCCACTTCTTCGTATTGAAATTGGTCAGGGTTTCAATAGTAACATTGATTTTGTTGACCAAAAAAGTGACTGTAAAGTGATAATGTTTAAATCAACACAAATGTAGGATAACAACAATACTCAAAGCCATTAAACAGTATCTTTACTGAAAATCCGATCACATATATTATGAAACACCTGTGGGCTGAATACATAATATATGCATCTAAACCTCCACATAAAAGTGATCAGAGTACAAACCATCAACTCTCATGATACTACCACCTGTGAGCAGATAGATCATTCAAGCAATGACTTTCCTCCATTCAATGCCTCTATGCACATCTCAAAAATCTCATATAAGGCCAACACCTGTGGACAGAATAACCAAATGTGAAACTAGAGACATCCCCTAATTAAGCATAACAATTTAAAATACTGACTCGAAAAGTCACTGTGGTGACTACATTCTCATCAGCACTCAAAAAATCCACAAACACAATAGATACATTTTTATGTCATCCTCACATTCTTTATAGGCATATGGTATGTAACAATGGAACATCAATAAATGCAAAAAAAAAACTAAATGCACAATCTCATTGTCACACACTCGTGCTAAAAACATTCTTTGAAAACTTTATTTGAGATTTTTGTAAAAGAAAAATCTTTGTGGATTGACTATCGTGCATCATCGGACACTGAACCGACCACCTGAGACATAAGAACCTCATGTATCTCCTTTATGGAAAATTTGTTGCATGAAAATTCACTCAAAAATGACTTCAGAATGTCTTAATTCCTTTTCCGAGTAACTATCATGTGATCCCAAACACTGAACATAAGATCTAAGATATGAAAACTTGAAGTATCTCCTTCGTATGATGTCCGACGCATGAAAATTCACTCAAAATCGGATTCAGAACGCCTTAATTCCTTCTCTTAGAGTTAAACTTTAATTTATTACTAATGTAATAAATCTAGAAAATGGAAAATTTCACTTGATGAATTTTCCGGACCCGGAAACTTACCCAAAAATATCTCGAGGCACTTTTATAAGAAATTTGAAATTTTTGTGTTTTTTTATTGTAGAAATTTCGTATGAATGACATCAGCACTGCGTTAGCGCACTGTAGCGCTTACATGACGTCAGCTGCGAGTGGAGATTATCACACGCATCGCCCAAGGACAGGCCTCAACAATGAACGGAGCGTACGCAACATGTGCCAAACATGCGCCCACGCAGGCTTATCCAATGGTGCGTAGGTTGCACGAGCCAACACGTGGCATGGCACGATCCACCCACGCATTGACCAGTGTCACACACACCCGATGGTCTCTATCATTCCCATCAGAAAATGGCAATTTTCGGCAAGTTTCGGGTCCCGAGCTTGTTTTCACCCTGTTTCTCAAAGCTAAACACATGTATACTACTTTCATGCAATAAAAAGCAAGAAAAACTAATAAAGAGAAGTTAAATCTCCGAAAACCTTATGGGGAAAAAATCGAAAAATTTTCGTTTTTCACCACACATACGACTGACATCAGCACTACGTTATCGCACTGTAGTGCTAACAATGCACACGCGTCCAATGGTCTCCATCATTCCCATTAGAAAATGACGATTTTTTAGCCGATTTTTTGCTCTCCAGGGCTCATTTTTACCCCGATTCTTAAGGCTAAGCAGATGTATACTAATTTCATGCAATAAAAAATAAGAAAAATCGAGAAACATAAGTTAAATCTCTGAACATCTTATGGAGAGAAAACCGAAAAATCTTCATTTTTAACCACCTGATCACGTCACCGCTCTGATTCCATGTTTAAATGTGACGGTACCTTAGTTACGTATCTTGGATCGAACGTGAAAGAGCAAGAAACGAAGAAATGCATAAATACCTGATTTCAATCTCTGTAACTTCAAACAAGCTTACCGAAGTCGAAACAAGTGTGAATCCACCGCTACCTTCACGAGAATCGCTCTCCGAGATGCAGATAAAGTCTTTCTACTGTTTTCTTAAAATGTAGGCTCTTTTAACGAGTCAGAGAATCCTTATATTTACGATTGATATATATGAGCAACTACAGGAGACGTTAACCTTTACGTATGACATCTATGTTACCCCATCACAAGACCGATATGGGTCTTATCTACACTGATTAAGATCCGTTTTCTACCCAGTCTTTGACTCATTAATTTAGATCATTTATTGGGTTATTTTATTATCTTTATATGGATCAAATTATGTAACTTAATCGATAAGTTATTGAAAAACCGAAAAATATAATTAACAATTGTCCAACTTTATAAGAAATGACAAATTTACCCTTACACCTTTCACTGCACGTACTATCCCCACTTAATGAAAAGATACCCTTACTGCTAGTATTGAATCATGTCCACGTTGCCTGTTCAATGATTGCCATGTTTTCTTCAGAAAAGGTAATTATTGAGATAAAAGGCCAAAAACAACTGTTATATTATCTTCACCTACCCTACTTCATAAATATAATTTCTTTATATACCTTTCATTGTGCATCAGAAAATCAACTCTGCGTCATTTTAATGATATCCAGCGAATCGTAGCATGCTTTTACGGTCCAGAAATGGTCCGTATGAAATTTATAATACAGAGATGGGTCTTGGAGCAGAGAATTAAAATTGGTGCACCTGCCTCTGGTATCCTTTGTTGACGACATATGTATAGGACGAAAATTACAGAAAGGGCCCATTGACCATGCTTTGTTGACGACACATGTATCGGAAGAAAATTACAGAAAGGCCCCATTGACCAGTATCCAAATGAAAAATCTTGAGAAACCTACCGAATCCATTATTTGTTTACTTCATATTCATTTACCTCTTTCCTCTTAGACACTATAGGAAAAATGAGAAAAGTGGAGCGAATTAAGAAAATGAAGAGGTTGGTGAGATAAGTTATACGAGAAGTTGTTCAATTAATATAAGCTTCTATGATTAGTTTAGGGAACTCATCTTTAATGATACGGTACTTCTACATCTAAGGTAACACTATCAATGGAAATTTTAATTTGAGCTAGACTATTGATGATAGATTTACTGATAGGGTTCAAGTAGGCGGCGTTTGCAGTCATCAGTCTGGAAATCAATCAAGTTGGATTTTCAACAAAGAGTTTTTCTTATTTATATTCAAATGTTCACTTGCCAAGCAACAGCTCAAAACAAGACTACCTTATAGACAGCAGCTTAGTTTTATCTATGACTTGGCATCTTCGAAGTGATTAAGTTTTAGCATGTGTTAAAAGGCAACTACCAAATAATTAATTCATCTAATAATTCTAGTAGAGTAAATTAGAAGAAATTAATGAATATTTAAATTTGGAAATATACGAAGGTACTAATTTACCCTTGATTTTCAATTAAACAACAACAATAATAATATCTCAATACAAATTTATTGAAATGCGGAATTTAAAAGATTTTAACTTTGAAAAAGCATTAACTACCACGAAGGACCGGTTTCATCATTTTTACTTCAACGCATGCAATAGCGCAGTCGAAAGGGAATTGACCTATTATTCGGACCTAGAAACCACGGGTATAGACCCCACCGATAGATGCTTCTCATCTAACGATTTAAGTAACTATTCAATTTCCTTCATATCAGTTGGGGGTAATTGTCCTCGTCTCAACCGCGAATTCAAGTATCTTACCATGTGGAAGTTGAATCCCATGCATTTTCAGTCGTACTTGTGCATCAGCACCAAATTTTATGTTATCCATCTGGGTCTTGGAAGTTGGGAAGTATATGATACATAAAATTACTAGCATTTTTTATATGACTTGTAGCCATGCGAAATCATACAATTTTATTAAAATAAACAACCCTGCGTTTGCAGAAAAGTTGAAATATTCTTAATAACAAGCTCAAACGCCCTACAACTTAGAATGCATGATAAATATTTTCCTTCTCTATGATGCTTTCGCTTTCATCCCCTTTTATTCTGGCGCTCATCCTCACTTGTCCTGCAATCATAATGTAAGGAAACGTTCATAAATTGAGCACTTACTACATAAACGCACGTTAAATCCTAGATTTATGTTCATATATAAGTGGATAATTAATGACTTAGTGAAGAATGCCCAAGTAGTGTAATGAACCATGAATAAGATTAGTTATTACTTTCCATGCATAATGTATAATCACTAGTGGTGTCGATGGATTAATAATTACCTGTATTTAGGAAAGCCGTAATCTACTAGTAGTGAGGAGGAGGAGGTGATGAATAGACGTAATGTGGTGGTGGTGGTGGTGGAGACTTGTACTTGTAAGGTGGCGGTGGTGGAGAGTAGTACTTGTACGGTTTCTTTGGAGGAGGTGGTGGTGGAGATTTATATTTATACACTGGTGGTGGAGGTGGCGGGGACTTGTACTTGTAAGGTGGGGGAGGTGGAGAGTAGTACTTGTATGGTTTCTTTGGAGGAGGTGGTGGAGGAGACTTGTATTTATAAACTGGTGGTGGTGGCGGCGGGGACTTGTACTTGTAAGGTGGTGGTGGCGGAGAGTAGTACTTGTATGGCTTCATTGGAGGAGGTGGTGGAGGAGATTTGTATTTGTAAACTGGTGGTGGTGGAGGTGGGGACTTGTATTTGTAAGGTGGTGGTGGGGGAGAGTAATACTTGTATGGCTTCTTTGGAGGAGGTGGAGGAGGAGATTTGTATTTGTAAACTGGTGGTGGTGGAGGTGGAGACTTGTATTTGTAAGGTGGTGGTGGTGGAGAGTGGTACTTGTATGGAGGGGGTGGTGGAGGAGATTTGTATTTATACACCGGTGGTGGAGGTGGTGGAGACTTATATTTGTATACCGGTGGAGGAGGTGGTGGTGACTTGTACTTGTAAGGTGGCGGGGGTGGTGGAGACTTGTATTTGTACACCGGTGGGGGAGGCGGCGGTGACTTATACTTGTAAGGAGGGGGTGGAGGTGATTTGTAGTGGTAGGGAGGTGGGGGTGGCGATTTGTAGATGTATGGATGAACTGGTGGTGGAGGAGAGGGGTAATGGTAGTTTGCGGTAGTTTGAGCAGGCAAAGTCAGAGAGACTGACAGTACAAGAACAGTGGCAATGATAGAGGCCATTGTAGAACTAGAACCCATATTGCCCAACAGGGGTGGGGGTTATGAGTGCGTTTTAAGCTCATCCTAACCTTCCTTTATATAGATGGGATCCTTACCATTTAACAACGGAAAGTGCAAGGTAAAATTGACTCGAAACACAATATTTATCCTTTCCAGGAAAACATCTCATACCATACCTCAAATAAGAGGCAAGGCATGTGGCCGTGGGGCTTCGCTGCTGTTTGAACAGGGTCAGGTCTATGATTGGATAACGGCGTTATTTGTTTAATCCCTATCTAAACGTTGTTTGACAGCCGGACCGACAGCGAAAATACTGGCATTAACATTTTTAATAGTAGCCATTGCAATGCCTATATAAACAACTTAAATAAATATGAGAAGTTAAGAGATTGTCCAATTCGCTGTAAGCATCTCTATAAGATGAAAATATGTACATTATTCCAGTTTCTTTTTTTTTTTAATGACTTGGGAATTGGGACCACTGTCATTTATATATCATCCGACCCTTTCAAACTTTCAACTTTGGGTTCTTGCATTATGTCAATTGATTGTTATTTTCGTTTCTTACCGTGTTTAACTTTACCACATTCAGTTTTCATTTACTTGTGACAAATAGGAAAGGGTATAATTATAAATTCCTCAATTTGTTCAGAATACAGACCAAGCTCTACTAGTTAAATCCACTATAGTGTAGATCGAACCATTACTGTGATTTTTAATCTCATTACCGTAAAATATGAAATATAAAAAGACATAACCTTAGCTCAGTTTTTCCGTGTCGGTATAGTGCTTTACTCATCAACTCATTATTGCTAAGCTACAGTCCTACAGGAGAAATAATCTTCACTGGTACTACCCGATTCATAAATTTTATAGAAAATCATGAACTCCCTAATAGACAATCAAGTTTCTGGAGAGAAGCTCGAAGAAGTTTCAGACAGACATTGAGGATTCGGGAGGCTTAAGTGTGAGAAGGATAAATTTATCTTAAAAAAGAATAGTTATTCGTGAAATAGATAAAGATGAGTAAGAACTAATTTTATCTATTTTCCAAAGTTTAAGAATAAATATTCCTAGTGATTACTTACTCTGCTTCTAATCAAACACAGATTTAATAATATACTAAAGAATACGTTGAAGGATATAATCGCTGTTCATTGAACTAAACATAACCACAAGTTCCTTGATTGCAGCCTCTCTCGCCTCCAGGGCCGACCTGTCGACGATACAGACTTCAGACTTGAGAGGTTACATTAAACAGGGTCTACCAATTCATGCTTTTCCGTAGCTCTGTTGTTATGTAACATAGAGATCCTTTACCGCCAAATAACGTAAAGGTCGCAGTTGAAAGCTGTCCTGAAGAAACAATCATTCAAAGCAAGTCTTTCTTTTTTTGTCATTTCCTCGTGTTTGAAATCTTCGAAATTGTGGACATGATTGCCTAACTTGGGTGATTTTTCTCTTCCATCTGTACTGTCCTAGGCGGCTGCAACTTTTCTCTTTCCTGTTTTATTCCCTAGTCTCCATTGTTGAAAAATATGGTGGATAATTTGTGTTTTTTATTATTATCTTCCGCATTTTGGGCCCCTTCTCTTTTGCTCATCCCGCGAGCCCTGCTAAAACTAATTAGCTAAATAGATGATAACTCATCGTCTCGCTCTTAGTTAAGAATATACTATCTAGAA